>JAQIXN010000877.1:0-26517 GCA_034698145.1 Proisotoma minuta | reverse complement strand
TATGCAAGACGTTATATATACTTACATGGACTATGCAAATGAGTCTAAATTCAATTAGGCAAATGCTAATTCATTAAGTAGAATATTAGCTAATTTATGGCAACAGAGTTTTCTCATCTTCAGTCCGTCTTTCTTTCAGATTCGGATATATGGGCTGAAAAAAACTTTTCTTAAATGGAATTTTTTATACAGGTTTTCGGATTGCTTTCAGGGAAAAGAGCAGAAACAGGCATGTCCTGAATTTATTAATGCAGTTTTTGCATAATTAGCAAGTAGTAGTATAATAATGTTTTTTCACATAGTCAATGATTTCGCAAGTGAAATACAACCGTTTGCCATCCTGAAGTATGCGTGGGTGAGAGAGAGAGTTGGTTTGCCCGAAATCTTTAGAGCACAACAAACACATAAATCTTTAAAAGCTGGAGGAATTTCTCCGGAACTTTTGCAGATGAATTGTCTGTACAATGGAAACAACGACGAGCAGTCGAAAATTTACTTTCTCCATGTGATATCTTTTAAAGTTGACTAATTTAAGGGTTGGAGGTAAAAGCCAAAGGTCAACGCTGTCCAAGTTACTATGTAAATATATAGTCACTAAAATGGAGAAGGAAAAGTGGAAAACTAAAATAAGGTGAGTAAACGATACATGTCTCATGTTTGAAGAGTCTCAAAAATACTCAAAATATACTTTCCAATTTCCATAATGGAAATTCCATTTCCCAATATAAACAAAAAAAAACATCTGTATAAGCAACAGATATGTTTTGCAATGCAGTTTGTGAATCATTTTTTTTATAAATGTAATTACACTACAGACAGAGGTTTAACATCGAATGGTCATTGCTTCAAGAACAACAGAAAATTGAGGAGCAAGTTGAAGATAAAGAGTTTGAGCATAATGAGGTAATTAGCTAAATTATACAAATAATAAAAATATATCATATCGACTATATGTATGTAATATTTAGAATCCGGTTCCTTCTGAAACGGTCCGTCGTGGTCGTGGAAGACCTAGAAAAAATTCCATTTCCTCCTCATCCTCCTCTTTGATCTCATCAACTCTTGACAAACTCTTAATAAACTGCGAAAACTGCCACCGTTCGTTCAAAAGTGACCGAGACCTAGCTGAACATCTTGAAACAGAGTATTGCGAAAATCGTCGCGTGTTGAGGTCGAAGCAATCAATAATAGCTATTCACATAGCAATATCCGACTGCGCTCAATGTGACAGTGAGTACATGAAACAAGTCCTCGAGGTCTGTGGTGCATCTGGCTTCAGGTGCTGGGGAGAGGTTCCAAGAGAAATTCAACAAACGGTGCAGGAAATGTGTGGGGCTTATGGGAAAGGAGCAAACGTTTTAGAATGTAGTCATGGGAAAATCGTAAAGAACGAAGAACAACCCAAGAGATCCCGAGGAAGACCTAGAAAGATGAGAAATCCACAATCAAATGGAGATGAAAATGAGTTGGACAGATCGCTACCTGACTTGGTATATAATCTTGGCAAAGAAGTATTTTTTTAATTCAGTCGTTTTTCAATTCTCTAATTCCATTTTTTTCAGTTTGACGTTGTTCCTCATCAGCAGAGCTATGGAAATAATAATTTGAACCGGGCGAAGGAAAATCCCCCTGATTTGACTCCATTTCTTCTTCCTTCAATAGTCCCACAGTCAGTTCAAATAAAAGAGGAAAACAATGCTAGAGACTTTGGAGATAAAGATAATGAACCGGATTATTCTTCAACCTTTAAAAACTCAAAGCCCAAATCAATCCGGCCAAGAGAAAGTTGGGCATTAAAACAACACACAACCCTTAGATCTCAATTAAAGCCGACATTCCATTCACGTCGATCTCATCTTTACAATCCAAATCCAGCCATTCTTAAACAGGCAAAGGCGTTGGACGAACGGATTGCAAGCTCTAAACTCTGCACTTTATGTTACTATCTAGCAAATGGACATAGGGATTTGTTGATGCATCGAAGAGTTTGTCATCCGGAAGAAGTGCTAAAAAGCAAATGGTGCAAAACCCCTGTAATTACCGGTGTTTTTAAAGGCAATCAAAATTAGACTAACGATAAATTTGATTAGTCGTAGCATCCAGTCACTAATCGTGACTTATATTTACAAATAGTTTTATATCAATCAAATATTTCATTCTCCTTGTTACTGCCCGTTTTTATTCCTTAAATATTTGCTATAAATTTTAATTGTTGGCGACGATTCATTGTTATGACAAAAATTCTGAAAATGAGAATATGCATTTATATCTTAAAAACTACCCAATTTTCGTCCCGTTTATCAAAAGTTTGACAATTTAATAGTTTAATAAATTTATTATTGACATTGCAAACATTTGTTTAGTCGGAAATTTTGTTTATTTTATTTTCGTATTTCCGGAATGGCAAATCTTAAATTTACTCGATAAAGTATTTCATTGGTGCAAGGTTAGTCTTAATGACCTTAAGATTGGTTTGCATATATGTAGTCTGCATTTTTAAATATTTTGCTAATCAAGTTTTTTAATAGCATCATAATGTGGATTCTTACTTAAGCAAGCATAATATCAAAGGCGTAAATCTCAAATGAAATTATAGTTTATTGATCATAAATTTAATTTGCTTCGCGTGCTATTCATTCAAGATGAATCGTAGTAGCCAAAATAGCTCTGTACATATTTTGTTCTTTTCAAAACTGAAATGCCAAATGTAAAGTTGTTAACAGCATTTCTACTTGTAGTCGTAGCTTTAAACTACGAGTGTCATTGCAAAGAATCGTCGTCTGAAAATGAAACCACAGCAGGTAAACTAACATTAATTTAGAATTTGGTGTCTCTGCTTGAATGCTTGCAATTATCTTTGCTTAATATATAATTTGACATAAAGGTCACAGTCACCTCATAATAAATGTTCTCCATTAACTGTAATTTGCGGTCAGTAGCTGCTTCCATTAGACATAGTAACTGCAACCGATGTATCTGCACTTGTCAAATTTAGTAGATCGATGGGAACAGGCTACGCAAATATTAAATTAAATCGGTGAACCACAAATTAAGTTGCAGACCAGGCAACATTTTAATTGTTATGTAAATCCCTTTAAAACTTTCCTCCAGAGTCCAAACAAATGATAAAACATATTTGATAGATAATTCACAATTATGCCCTTCCATGACAAATATAGAACATTTTGCATAAAAATGATTGATGTAGATCTGGGGAAAGAGGCCAATAAAAAGAGAAGACTTTCCTCGGCCACTACTGCAGTTGATTAGAATTTAGAAAGGATGAAGAGTTTGGTCTTATTCTTTGCCCTTTTGGGTGGGGCCTTGTGCTCTATCGAAATGTTTACCAAAGCCAAAGGTTCTCAAGCCAGAGGTAAAAGATTGTTACAAAACCTCATTCCATTACTTTGTAGCATAAAATATCGACATATAATCTCAAATTTGCATATACGTAGAAGCGGCGTTGAACTGCATTATCCCAGGCACTAAATTTCGAAAAGATGAGAACACAACCTGTGTTTGTGTTATTTTATTTTGGGCAGAATGCAAGAAAGATGTCGGAAATTCCACTACCACAAAACCTCCAGTGCATACAACCACGACACCGAGACCAAATATTGGTAAACTCGAACGAACCTGCTTTACGCTTGCAAAAGCTATCTTAGAAATTGAGCCACACACTTTTTGGCCAAACACAATATATGATGTAATTTCTTTGTCATAGCTCCTCATCCTTTGGACCCTCTGACCGCGGATGAAATTACGAGGACTAGACAGATTCTTGAAACATCTCGCAAAAGAGCAGCTTCCACAAAATACAGTAAGTTCAGTTTAGAGCATATTCATAACTTAGACTTGGTTCTGAATTTTATATTTTCCAAAATCATTAAAGTTTACAATTGGATAACTCTTCTCGAACCACCGAAATCCGACTTGCTTCCATATTACCTTAATGATCAAGATCCTCCTCCAAACAAATTTCCCAGAAAGTCTTTCTCCGTTCTGATCGAAAGATCAACGGGAGTTGTTAAAGAAGCTATTGTGAATTTGGATACGAATACAGTGGAGAGTTTGACCCAAATTGATGGAGTGCAGCCTTCCTTAAGTCCCGAAGATTTGTTGAAGGCCGAGGTAACATTAATTTTTTAATAAATAAAAGTTAACATTGTTTCAATTATTTAAACATGCAGGAAATTGTACGAGCTAACTCAACCGTTCAAGCGAGATCTAAGCTATTAGGGTACAATGATATGAGCTTGGTTAATGCGGACCCTTGGTCTATGGGTTACCATGGGGATAAACCTCAATATCAAGGCAAGCGTCTGATTCAATGTTATCTTTACGGAAAAAGCTCGACTGATGATAATCAATATGGTAAAGAAATTTTTGAAAGTACATCTTTTCGCTTTGTGCTCAATTTAACCGAGCATTATTTTTTCAAATTAGCACATCCATTCGATTTTCTTGCTGTGGTTGATATGCATGCTGAACAAGTAATTGCCATCGAAGGTAAATAAATAAACATCGGAATCTATTAATCTTTAAAATTAAACCATATAAATCAGAGCTCCCAACACATGATGACTTTGATGCCAACAACAAAGCTGGCAATACCGTCCCAAAAGTTAATGCCAACTACGATTACAGGCTTCGTGGAGGAAACTCATTTTTGAGGAAAGATGATAAGCCAATTAAAGTAGAATCGCCCCAAGGTCCCTCTTTCAAGGTTGGATAATTGTAGCATATTATTAACAATGCAAGTGACTAATATTTGTAAAAGGTACAAGGGAACAAAGTCACATGGCAAAAATGGAATATGAGGTTGAGGTACGTATCTTCACGGATGTGCTTGACTACAAATAATGTATATATATTTTTTTAAAGTTTCAATGGAAGGGAAGGCATGGTAATTCACTGGGTAAACTACAACGATAATGGTACCGTTCGACCTGTTTTATACCGTGCATCGTTGTCGGAAATGGTATGCATAATTTCTTGCAAGCATAATTCTAGAATGTAAAAGTGATATTTTATTCAAAATTCCTTTGAATAGTTCATCCCTTATGGAGACCCTAGGTAAGCGGTAAAGTCCCTCCGCTCTTTTCCCTCCGCGGAAATGAGGAAAGGGAAAAGAGCGGAGGGACTTTATCGCAATTCGAAATCCTAGGCCCCCTTACCAGTAAGTAGTAAAAGTTAATTGTCAATCGGCTGGTCATTTTATTTTTGTTGCCCATAGCCGTAAAGCTGTCTTTGATCTCGGCGAGTACGGCATCGGTTTCAATGCAGATGAACAACGATCTGGGGAAGATGTCATTGGGGCACACAAATTATTCGATGGTGTTCTAAACAATTCCACGGGTTCTCCCATTCAATACAAAGGAATCATGTCCATAAGAGAAGAAGATGCAGGCATTTTATGGAAACATGTGGATTATCGAACAGGAAAAGGCGTCGTCGTCCGCTCCCATCGTCTCGTTGCATCCTTCATCGCAACCGTTGGAAATTATGAATACATTTTCCTGTTCGTGAAATTGCATTTTTTCATTATCGGCAATTAAATTTATTTATGTGAAATTACAGGTGGATGTTCTACCAAGATGGAAGTATCGTAAGTCAAGAAATTCCTGTTTTAAATGCATGCCACTATTTACCGAAATTGTTTCCATTGGCAGCAATTGCAAATTCAGATGACGGGCATATTAGCTCTCAATTTAATGGCTGAAGGTGCTACCCCCGCTGGCTATGGAACCACCGAAGCAGTTCAAATTAATGGACAATATCATCAAGTAATAAAATTTGTATTCTTTTATGATGAATTGAAGTAATATTTTTATGTTGCTTTATTTAATTTTAGCATTTCTTTTCTCTCCGATTGGATACCGAAATAGATGGCAACTTAAATTCCGTTTACACCTCAGATGCAGTTTCCCTACCAGATCCTACTGGTAATCTGTTTTTGCCAATATATTTATTACAATATTTTAATTGGATTTATTATATGTTCATCGCCTAGGATCCAGCCAGAATCCTTATGGACAAGGGTTTGCACTGAAGAAGACAAATCTGACAACTGCGGGAGACGCGAGGACAAAGATCAATCCTCTCAACGGAAGAGTTTGGGTGATCAACAACCCCAAGAAGCTTCACCCTTACACCAAACTTCCTGTTGGGTGGAAGTTAATGCCACAAAATACGCCACCATTGCTTATGAAGGAAGATAGTCCTTTGAGACCCAAGGCTGCATTTTTAGATTACGATTGTTGGGTGACTCCTTATGAAGAGAATCAATTGTTTGCAGGAGGTTTCTATCTCAACAACTCCGGTCTGCCCGATTGGGTCGGAAACAATCCTTCAGCAAGCGTTGAGAATACAGGTGAATTAAATATATATATAAGAGCTAATTGTAAGTTTAAACCCACATTTAAACTTGTATGAAGACGTGGTATTTTGGCATAATTTTGGAATTACCCACACACCGCGCGTTTGCGATTATCCAGTTATGCCAGTGGAAATAACCGGTTTTTGGCTTAAACCATATAATTTCGTAAGTTCGACAAATGTTTTTTTTTGAAATATCAGTAGAATTTTTCATCAAATTAATATTGGATCTTTGCTGTGTTATTCAGTTCATTGAAAACCCAGGAATTGATGTCCCTCCACCATCCGCTAGCAAGAGAAAGCAAGAACTATAAAGACCATGGCAAAAATAGTGATTATGTAGTATAATAATCTACGATAAAAATAAACCATTGCAAATTGAACGTTTGAATTGCATTGTAAGTTTACAATTTCTAAACATAGTAAAATGCGATATTTAATGCAAGCCTGCACTTGACAGTCTCAATCTGCCTCAATCAAAAACCCTTTATCAAGCAATTGATCATTTCATATTCCATACTAAAGTTATACAATTTTTCAGCACCAAAAATATTTCGTTTATTCAGGTGAGAATATATTATGTTGCAATTGTTGCATAAAGGCATGATAAGAGGACAGTAGCAAAACATACGTTATATAGATAAATTAAGCGTGCGAATTTTAGTTAAGTGACTGATATGAATTCACATTTCACTGGCAATAGTTGTCTTTGTTAGGTTAATTTCTTTTTTCTTGTTCCGCGAGGTGAAAGGCTGGCCAAGGCATTTAAATTTACAGGTTTCAAAGATTGTTGCTGAGAATTCTGGATGAGGAAAGGACGACTTTTCCCCACTCGATTTGACCGAAAGTGAAGCCGTTGGACAATGTCTGTTATGGGTTTATCTGGAAACAACGTTTTGAGAATCCCTTCAAATAAAACTAATGTAAGACGTCTGTTGAGGATGCGATTTTGAAGCATGTCAAAAACAGATAACATTCCTCTCCGTGTAGTTTCACTTCCTATTAATCGCTTTAATTCATCTGGAAGAAAACAAATACGAATTATGTATATTGTTCAATCACGTTTGCTAAAAAATAATTACCAGAGATGCATGCAAAAAGGGAAGTTTTAGCTGCAACACGTGTCCGCATTTTTACATCAGATTCTCGTGCGTTGAGGGAAGAAGCTCTTTGCCCATCAGGCCACAATGCTCGCCTAAAGTTAGGGTCTAAAGTATTTTATAATTTAAAAAAAAATGTTTTCATACTGGAGGTGTCTAAGATATCCGGATACTTTCACAGGATTTGTTAGAAAAGCCACATGATCAATGATTCTCCTATTTATTGTGTCACCATACATGGCTTTAAGGATTTCTCGGAAAAATGAAACAATTCTCCTCCTCAACCACGTGTTCTTTTGCTTAAGGTCAAAAACCTCGTCCATTAACAAAAGTGCAATCCGTAGCGGAATGTTGTCATCAACCTGGAATATTTATAAAAAAATAATAATAAAAATAACAAAATGTAAAAATAGCATACGAATTAAAATCAAAATACCTCCACATCTATTGAGGCCCCAACTTTTATAGCTTCCGCAAATTGATCTGGTTCTGCAGATTTTGGAATAAACATTTTGGTAAATCCATCAAGAGTGTTGATAAATGTGTCTGGAGCACTTTTTACAGCACTTGTCATTTGTTGTGAAAATTGCTTAAGTGGGTTGACCAAATTCTCAATTTTGTCAGTAAAAAGTTTCTTCTTGACAACGTAATTTCCAGGCTCGAGAAAATGTAAAAGAGCATCTCTCAAAGATTCCCCAAAACATTTTTCTGTTGTTAATTCCACAATAGTCTCCAGATATTTGTTAAGGGCTCCCATCCTTTTTTCCAAGAAGCCCCTGTCCGTGCTTCTGAAAGTGTGCTTGGAAGGGAAGTCAATTTTGTTGAGTCTCATCCATTTAGATTTTATCCATTGATGAAAGTCATAAAAATCAGAAAAACGTCGATAAATGTGCCATCGTCGTTCTCTCCCATCCCAAACTTCTGTTCTCGTGGTTTTTATAGCATAAACTCCAAACTGTTTTCCTTTTTCTGTTGTTAGACCTGCTTCAAATATTTCTGCTTTAAGTCGATATTTGCGCTCCAAGTAGCCTCTTTCCCACAATAAAATATCATCCACTGTTAGTTCACCGTCTTCTGCCTTTCGAACCTTTAGACATTCTAAGCACGTTTGATATTCCTCTCCGATTTTTCTGTAATTTATAATATTGAAAATTAAATTACAAACCAAAATTCAATATTTGAAAGAACTGAAAAATTAATACCGATTAGAATCATTTTCGGAACCATTATATTCAAACTCTTCGATAGAATTTAACTCATCGTCATCTTCATCATCATCAGATAAGGCAGTTCCACTCCCAACATCCGTTCTCAGCAGATCCAAATCCATTAGACATTTGATGTAATGTTTACTCTTGAGAAATGCTGGATAAAATTTTTCGTTTCCTTCCATGTTTTCTACAAGCCACTCGTCAATATCTTCAAATAGGCCAGGATTCACAGAACTTGTTTGCATTTGGATGTGAAACCGTTTCATAACGCCATCAGGCAATCGTACACGATGTTTGGCCTGTTAAAATTAACGGATAAAAAATAGTTACATTTTTGTAAATCATTACTACATACATTTTCTGGTATAAATTCATTGAACACGTTTTTGGCCGCAGTTTTAAGACATTCCATCATCGCCTGATTGTTTTCCTCTTCGTCTTTTCCTTGTAAATTTCCCTGGCGTTCAATTGTATGAAATTGTTGTTCCGCCAAACTTTTCCATGCAGTTAGATTGAAGTGCATTAGCAAGTAGTTTGTGCCTCCTACACCATTCATAAAATCCAGAAAGTACGAGACTGCCACGCTATTTCCCAACACGTCAGAAAGCGATAAAAGATGAAGTTTAATTCCTGGAGTGAGAAAGTAATTTTGCCATCCTTCTCCTTCATCCGTCCAGTCAGTTACTGCGCCTCCGCCCTCTTTTAAAATACTAAGACGTGTATCAATAGATTTGCGAATTACGGAAATGCATTTCAGCTGATATCTTAGATTTGAAATCTCTTCTCCATTTGTACTACGCTCAATACTAGATTTCTATTATAAATAAAAAAAACAATTCAGTAAACAAAATTTTCAAGATTCAACTAACATAATAAATAAAGTTTACCAGCTCAGAATGCAAATCCATGAAAAAATCTTGGATTGAAGATATTTCATCAATGTTGTCACTAGTTCGAATCACAGATAGGAATGTGTCGCTATTGGAAGGGAAGCCGTGACACTAGATTAAAAAAACAATTAATTAATATTCCGGATATTCCAACCTAATTTATATTAAAAACTAACCAGCCAAACGACATACTGATTGACAAAATCGGGATCAGAAAATAAGTTGAGGACCGGGATAAGTACATATTGAACCAAAAGATCTTGTGCTAATATTCCAACAGGATTGCATGCATAAGTTTCAGGCGGAAGAAGAAGATATAACACAGCATCTGCCATCCCTTGAAAGTAATCTAAATAACAAAACAATTATTACCCAACAATTTAAAGTATCAATTATATTATTATTACTGACCATTCAAATGGCTTTCGTCTATGCAAACCATATCGCGACAAAGATTCCGCTCCATGCTCGCCTCTAAATCGAAAAATACGGATAAAAGATCACAATTTGGGTTCTCCTTAACTTTGGACAAAGCAGAGCGATAAAGTCGCAAATGACTTGCGGCATCATCAACCAACGATGTAGTCAAATACGGCGTCCAATCCACTTCTTTAACTCGAGAAGACAGATTTACAAATGCTTCTTGAATCGCTGATCTAAGATGATGTAGAAACTCGTCATCTTCTGACACAAAATCATACCAAGAGTGGACATAGTCTCGGATGACATAATCAATCATTTCATGGATTATCTCGTCAATAATTGCACTTCCGCTGATTCTCATGTCCAACTTTCCTCTTTCCTGCGTCGACCCTTCTTCTGTCCTGTAGTCCACCCATTTCTTTGCCTCCCTTGTCCGCTGTTGGTCATTCAGGTAAACTCGAAGTGTTGCGCTGAGAAATCACGTTGAAATTAGGAAAATTTCCAATGGAAATGGTATATTATCTTACCCAAGGAAAAAGAAGATGATAACAAGAAGAAGGCCAACGATAAATTTGACTAGTCCGGTCAAGAAAACCAAGGGAATAAAGGCTGCGACGAGGACCAGACGCCCATGTCGCAATTGACCAGTGTCGTCTTTAAAAAATGATGTGACCAGTTTCCTCATATTTTAGGAAATTGACTAACTAAGTTCCCCTGAGTATTTCCCCCTTCGTTGCATCTTCTTTTGGCGATAAGAACCTTATCTTAAGTGTCACAAAGGCAGACAAAGAGCTGAATTCGCCATTCTAAGGCGACAAATATGTGAAATCTGGAGCAAAATTATTTCTATTCAAGTTTTCCTTTTGTATCAAGTTCCCCTTCACATCTGTCTTTGTTTCCCAAGCTGTTGCATAATAATATAGGATCATGTTTTATTTTCATTGATTATGTAACAGTTTTGAAAATTTATTTGGTAAATTACAAGCCCATTATGATAACAGCCAACATGAAAACTGTTGAAATAGCAATTGATAGAAAAAGACAAAATCTGTCGACTACAAAAGCTACAAATATCCATTCGTCCTCGAAATTTTTCACTTCCTCAACTTCCAGCATTTTTCCATTGTCGTCTTTTCCATCTTTCCATTTCATCCCCAATAATTGAGGTGCTATATGGAGAAAAAATTTCCTCGTCTTCCCTTCCATTTTTTTGGGATTTCTTCGGGACAATCCTTTGACATTGATGTTTATGACAATTGTGCTTACCACCTGCGTACATACGTATTAAGCATATATGTATAATTTTATTATGTGTATTTATTTTCCAACAACTCACTGAAGACGCAATCATGACCATGACACAGCAAAAATAAGTTCCAAGAAGTGGCGTGTTGGAGTTGGCTGGCATAGATGACGACGTCATATTTAAGAAGACGATGAGGGAAACTAACACAGTTACGCCAAGTGACAATTTCTCAGGGGAATCTGGAGGCAAGGTGAAACCAAAAATTGCCAAAAATCCTACATACATGCAAATTTATCTTAACAATGCTTTCAAATACAAAATAAAACTATAAATTAAATGTACCAATTAGTGCACAGGGAACAATCAAATTGAACAAATGATAGAGACCCTTCCGCTTGATAACATATTTGAAAACAATGGAAAGGTAAGCTTCAGAACAGCAATCGTAATATCTCGTTTTTTCTTCTGCGTTCAGAGACAGTAGCTCCCATTCTCCATTGGGAATATAATTGTCCAGATCCGACGCTAAGCTTCCATTCATTAGAACAAGGTTTATTTCCAGGCTACTGTAAGTCCAACTTCCCAGTGTTAAAGTACACGACTGGGTATCCACAGGAAACCTTTTTATACATACATGTTAAATATTGGTCTAATCATTCACATAAGAACCTTACCAAGTTAAATCCATGACACATGTCGCTTTCAAAACTAAAGGGGGGACATGAAGAGCAGTTCCGTCCCTCGTGAAGAGGACATTCACGTCGCTCACAGTTCCTAAACTACTGAGACTGGACTCTTGAGATCCGGCATTGTAAAGAAATATATCAGGGGTCCACACCTTTTTTACTGGAATACGGACAGTTCCGTTGTATTCATCGCCGTTGGGGAAAGAGTTCCAATTTTTGAAAATGTTTGAATCGTTCCAAATTGTTCGTAACCAAATGTTTAGAGACACGGTTTGACGTTTTTCGTCAACTTGGATTATTTGGAGAAGAGATATTCCAAGCTCCACTTTGAGGACGTCCGAAGGACTTGCGACAGGGATTGTAAGACGGTCATAATTGTCGAGAAGATGAGAAATTAGTGAAATTGCTGTTTCGTTATTAGAAGAGGACAAAGAGAACGAGAACTGAAGAAAATTTAAGAAAATAGATCCTAACAGCAGCTTTCCATTCATTTTTGACCAGAGAAACCCTTGTCTCGAAAAGAAGGAATGAAAGATTGGAGAAAATATATAGATAAAAAATGGGAAAGTTAATGAGATGTATCTGTTTGTTCTTCCGGTTGATCTCTTTAATTTGTTGATTTATTGGGTGGAGTTGACACAATAATTCATTAATGAATGTTTGTTATCTTGAAATGGTTGAGAATTTGAGACAACACTAATCAAGTGTAAAAGCAATTTTATATATAGAAATCAAAATATTAGCTAATGTAAGTATGTAATGAATTCATATTGTTATTTAAAAGCTACCACAGCCAACATGAATACAACTGAAATGGAAATAGAAAGTATAAAGCAAAACTTGTCAACGACAAATGCAACAAATTCCCATTCGTATTTGTGAGACTCTGTTCCTTTCTCCACTCCTTCTTCTTTTAGTCTGTTGGACTCGACGCTTTTAATTTCGTCCGTCCACTTCATCCCTAAAATTGATGGAAATCTATGGAGGAAAAAATCCCTGGTTTTTCCTTCCATTCTTTTCGGATTTCTCCTCGACACTCCTTTTAGATGAATATTGATGACAATTGTGCTGACCACCTTTGAATTAAAATAAGTATTTATTGACTGTTTTATCTCAACTTGTTTCCTTCTTAAATTAAAACTTACAGAAGAGGCTATCATGACCATAACACAGCAAAAATAAGTTCCGAGCATTGGAACCGATTCAGTGTTTGAAGGCATAGACGTCGAAACCATATTTATAAAAACAATCAATGAAAACAGCACAGTTACGCCAAGTGACAATTTCTCAGGGGAATCAGGAGGCAAAGTGAAACCAAGAATAGCAAGAAATCCTATGTGAAAATTACATGAAAAATTTACAACTACATATCAATCTTATAACGTACCGATGAGTGCACAAGGGACAATTAAATTGAATAGATGATAAAGACTCTTTCTTTTGATGACAAAGCTGAAAGTAATGGTGACGTAGGGCTGATCGCAACATTGAAAGAATATTGTTTGTTTGCTGGTGTTGACGCTGATTAGCTGCCATTCGCCGTTTGGAGTAAAATAATCAAGATAATAAGACGCGTTTTCATTTAGCTCAATATTAACTTCCTTTCCAGAATATGTCCAAGAACCAAATTTAAGGCTGCAAGATTGGCTGTCAAACGGAAAGCTACATATATGGAGAAATATGTAATTAATTTTATTTTTAAGTTTTATAAGAAAAAAAACTAACAATGTAATGTCCATGGAGCATGTAGATTTAAGCATCATGGGGGGCACGTGGACAACTTGACCATCACGTGCAACAATAGCGTGAATTACATTCGACAAACCTCCCATGGCGTCAAAACTTTCACTGTCAGCTGCGTTGTACAAATAAATATCTGGATGCCATATTTTTGTCACTGGTATATTCAGACTGTCATATTTATCTGCATAAGGAAATGAATTCCAATTCTTTTCAATGTTTAAATCTTTCCAAGCTGTATGAAACCAGAGTGAAAGTGACACCGATTGACTTTTTTCGTCAACCTGAATTATCTGCATAAGATAAAAGCTAATTTTGACTTCAAGAATATCCTTAGGATTTTCGACAGGGCGTGTAAGGGGATCGTAGGACTGCAAAATGTGTTGGATTAATGAAGTGGATTCGTTAGACTGTGTGGATGAAGAAAAGTGAAGAGTGTTAAAAATTAAAAGATGGAACAAAAAACTTTTATGGAAAGTTTCCATTTTATTTTTATTTTAATGAGATGAAAAGCTAAACCAAGGTAAATTATGACTGATAATAAATAGCAGCGAATTCCGTTTAATCGGATATTGATTAAAGACTCTGGTTTCAAGAAAAGCTAAACTACTCATGCTAATTACAAGCTATAATTAAGGAAATTGAGGCTATTGCGGAAACAAAAGCCACAACGCCCATTAAGAAAACACCCAAGAAAGCAATATCTTAAAGCATCGAATACTGAGCAATTACTTTGAAACAAAATCATTTATATCATAGTCCACATTTTTAGAAATGCCTTGTAAAATATCCCTTCTACTTTTAATATATTTGTAATGTTGAGTTTTATCTAAAAAGGCCAATTTGACAGCAGAGTCTTTTAGCATTCTCTGCTTCCATGTTTCTAAATTTTTATGTTCTTCCAATTCTCCCTCCAGTTGTTTGTAAGCCTCAGGGAAAAGCATTTCAAAAATAGGCAGTCGTTCAAGAAACGGCCAAATTGCATAGTCCAAAAAACCTGCTGTGCTCCCTCCAAAATTATTTGTCTCTCTTCGCTCAATCTCGGCGTCAAATAGTTTCAAAACAGTGTCCAATTCCAGAAGCAAAGGGATTGCCGAATCCGTGTCAAATGCTTTGAAAAATAGAGTCCCCATTAGTTGTATTACCTGAGATTTAACATTAATTTAAATCCAACATTCATGTATTATGTATTTTTTATTTTTAAAGTTTGCTTTTGTACATCTTGAAACTGTTCAGCCCAAATTTTATCTTCTTCTTTTTGACCAACATCATTTGGCATCATCTTGCGACACTCTGACTTTTCGACAAATTCATCCAAATACTCGCAAATGTCCAAACTATCTTTGATTGGCAACCGATCTGTATCCAATACAGGTACCCCATGAAATCCCTTCATTTTCATCCAGTCTGGAGGATTGTTGAGATCAATGTTGACAATGTCCAATCTACATAAACAATTATTGCAAGTGAAAACTTGTATAATTTAACACATAGGAAATTTTATTCTTACGGAATCTGTTTAGCTGCCGCAACCAAAATGACTCGGTGACCGTGTGGACAAAATGCAGTGTTGTATAATCGTAATGACCCTTCTTCCAACGGAGGACATGGGTCATGTCTCGTCAAATGTTTTGAAAATATTTGAGATCTTTGCAACATTATATTTATACTGGTTTTATATCTGGTTGGGATTAAGCTTAGGGTGAATCTGTTGGTTGTCTCTCTTAATATCAGTATGAAGGCACGTAGTCATTTGTATCACATGAAATATGGCAAAAGTAATCGATATTGGACATAGTAAAAACATACCAGGCAGTCGGAGAAAGTGGTAAACAAACCAAGTTATAACTCCTTGGCCGGTTTTGCGTTTCTCTTTTCACTACCCGGATAAATCCCAGGGTACAATATTACCAACAGATTCATATAAGAAAGTAAATGGAACAATTGTGTCTTTGCATGTCTATTTGCTCGTCTTACGACTTTTACGTTCATGTAAAAAGATAGTAAAATTGTTTCCAAGTTTATTGTTATCGCAAAAAAATCATTCCAATTTCAGTCCTTGAGAAAATGCGCACTTGACTTTCTTTATTGCAAAAAGTATACAAAGTTAAACGTTAGATAAATACAATAATTATTGATAATTGACAATCCATCCTAATTATTTCTCCCTTTTTCTTACAGCATATTGGACATTAAAGTTAATTTTTTTCTTCTTGTCATTTTCAATTCCATAGTATTGCTGTGCGTGTGCCTTAATGTATGAGAATGTTGTTGTGCCAGAAAAGCTGTCCATAATTTCTTCTTCTTTGAGCATAATAGAGTGTGTTGGCATTGTCCAGCTTATTTTGTTAACCTTGTCATACTCGGCATTAATTTCAATGTCTGCTACGTACTTTCTAGAAACTTTTTCATCTCCAATAACAGCAAGGCTCACATACACCAAACGATTTCGCATAAACTGACGGACTATGAACGTTTGTTTGTCAAAAATAATATAATCTCCCAACCAGAACGTGTCTGTAGATACAAAAACATTTGCATTAAATATAGTTTTTTTTAAATGACACCTTTTCCTTACCTGTTACATCAGAACGTACGTTCGACTCGAATATTATCTTTTTGGATGAACAAGGATCGGTATTATTTGTTGTAATTAAAGTGGAGCCACTTGATCCAGGAAGCATCATGTGCTCTTGTTTCAAATGAGCCAAATAGTTTGGGAGTGGTACTTGTTCCTTGCTTTTTGAGCAAAGTGTGTGTCGTCCAAGATGGCATGGACTGCTTAGCGTTCTGAATGTACATTTGGAAATGTGTCCCTCCATTTCTTCGCCCTTGAGAATTAAGGGGCAGCCATAAGCCAAATATCTGCATCTGTGCGTACTGTTCATTATGATTGCTTCTATGGCATAATTTCTACCCTCTGTAGAAAATTCAGCTTTGCACATGGGACAAAATTTTAGTTTTGGTTTGCACTCTGAACAAATTATGTGTCCCCTTTGGCAGTTATGTATTGGAGGGAATGGGACTTCTTTGCATGCAGGACACTCCATGTACGAGAGGACAAGTGAAGGTGTGGCAAGCTCTTGAATTTCTGGGAATCTTTAAGAAATTAAAATTGAATTAATAACATTTCCCAAAAGTCGAGCAAGTGTATGAAAATTGTTACCTTCCTATTCCAGATCCACGACGATTAATGTTTATTTCGTTTCTAGACATTTTTCGAATGTGAATTTGTTGACGTAAAATTTGTCACTGACTTTGATTTGACTTCGTAGTTGCTACGTACTTAAATAAATAATTATTATTTCGGATGTCAACGTCGTTTCAATGATTTGAGTTTGATGTTATCATGTTTGCCACATGTTTTATCTTTTCAATACAGGAAAATATTGCGAACCAATTGCAATTGCACAGTACAATTTGTACTGTATTCAAATTGACAAATTCATATCAGTGAATCATACCTATATGTATCGTATCTATGTATTTGCATGGCAAAGAACCTGAATATGTAGTTGTATACTGTTTACGCAAATATTAACATTAGTCAGTCCAAATAAAAAGACACGTGGAAACTGAAAATAATATGCGTAGCAATTTTGGTTAATTCCTGGTTTGCGTTTTGAGAAAATGAGATACAAAATCAATTTGCAACTCTCAAAGCTGCTAGGATAGCACTTATTTTATGTAAGTTTCCTTGCTCCAATTGTCTCAACCTGCCTCATTTTTCTCTCTCTCCGTTTAACAACTCGGTTGTTATGTAAAACTTCAAACAAATAAATATAACACAGATAAATTGATTTGTTACAATGTTTATTCAAAGCGACGCTGTTTGTGTACTTCCGTTTGAATGGATGCAAATATTTCTATTTCCTACTTTATTTCACACGTTTGGTTTACAAACGTTTTCTCATTCATTTCTCTAAAATTCCATCCGGCACAGCCATCATTAAGTCCACTGTCGACATTAACATTACATTATAATACATCCCTTCAAATTCTCGATCAAGAAAAAGAAACGAAATCGATCCCAAGCCAACAAAAGATTTCAAGGGTCTCAAACTTTTAAGAATTCCAATAGTCCAAAGAGTCTTCCAATACTGTCTCTGAACCCTTCTTTTTCCCCTTGTAATCCAAATTTCCGATTTCCTATGCCTGTGCAAAAATACACTGAGTATCTTCCATTTTTTAATTAAAGCTTCAGAATTGGAATAGAGTTTGCGATACATTGGAATTACTTGGCTAACAACAAAAGGAATTATTACAGCAATAGTTATGAAATATCGATAGACAAAGAATGGCAGGAGACGGTACATGCAGACAATTCCATAATTACAAGAAACGCTTAAAAATAGGCCTATTGCTAGCAACATACAAATCAGATTTGATTGAAAATTTGAAATGTTGAAATGTTGCTGTATATATGTCGAAAGCTTTAACAATTTAAAGATTCGGCATTTTGTTGGGATTTGTTTTCATAGACAATAAACTTAGTTTTTTACAAAGTGAGGAGAGAAATGTTTGAAATGAGTCGTACCTTTGTCATTTCGGTTCTCTTAAACGTCTATTTATTTTATGTAAAATAAGTTAATAAATAGAAGCTTAGATATTTGTATTACAAATATGTATATTTAATTATGACTGATAATTAAGATATTCTAGTTTATAGCTTTGCATGCAATTATAGAAGCTATAAAACCAGAACGCGATTTGGGAATCGAGTTCACTCTTCATTCTGCGTTCACTCTTCGTTCTAATGTAGTCTTCGGGGAGACCTCTGTCTCACGTCTCTGTATTTTACGGCGAGTTCAGATTTTCAGTTAAATAAAATCTAGTTTAAGTAAGCACTCATGACGAGCGGTCACTTATTTGTGGGGATCATAATCCAACGTTTCTGAGGGAAGTCGAAGAAGCTCAAAGCACCAAAAGCCAAAGGCCGAGTCCAGGAGTCGAGTCGTAAGGTTAAAAGTCAGGTTGCTAGTAAGGATAATCATCCGATAAGGTAGTTAAAGCATTCGAATAGTGCTAATAGTTAGTTAAGAAGGCCGAGGGTCTTTTCAATATTTAAAAGGGATGCTGACAAATTCCGAGGGAATAATATTTTTGCTAAATGCAAACACTATTTAATACGTATCCCTCCATAGTACAGAGTCTGTGTACTTTATATTTTCAGTAAAATGGGAGCTTTAAATTTTAGTTAAATTGGATTATTGTGTAAAATCAGAGAAAGTAGAAAATGTGATGATGTAAGGCTAAGTTTCCTTGTCTGGCTACACATTTTATTGCGGCACTAAACTACTATAAGAAAGTAAAATGCAAGTGTGAAATTCTTGACGGGATTTCAAGAATAAATGCAATTCAGTAATACAGCTTTTAGGATAATCCATTCTTCAAATTATTGTTGGTGGATTTTTGGTGTGTTGCATCAGCCGCACCAAATGCTGGTTCTATTCCTAATTGAAGAATGACCAAAATATAAGTAGTCACATTTGTTGCAGCAGCAGCCAATAATGAGATTGAGATATTTGAGATTTTAGTTATGGACAAAACAGAAGACACGCAGATCAAAAGTTAAGGAAGTCCAAAGCAGGCTCCGATCTGGAATCTGAAAATTTTGCAGAGAATTTCACGGCGAATTCAAAGCTTTTCCAATTGCACGACATTTGAACTTTCACTAATGCTAATGAACAAACCCTTGTGCATTTATTGGAATAAAGTGCAGAAAATGAATTGGGAAAAAGAGGCTTCAAATATATTTATATTCATATATACATACAAATTGGGCAAATGTTCCAAATAGTAGGATGCGCATTTTTTAAGCGAAATAAACAAAATTAAATTAAATTATTCCATTCTCAAGTCTGAGAATTGCTAAATGAAAAGGCCACAGCATACAAAAGTCCTACTACAGCAATGACAAAGAATGGATCTCCACCTTTGACTCGAGGGGGAATTGGAGCATGGTTGCACAAACTGCTTTTGCAAAAACACGACGTTGTATGAAATCCATCCTTTTCATACGAAAAGCAGGCGTCTTTATCTTCCAGGATTTCCTTCCCATCGCCAACACCAACTTCCACTGGCCCCTTTACACATCCACGTTCCGTGATCCGACTTCCAAATCTTCGACGAACACGTTTCATGCAAAAATCCCCTGCTGCATGAGAACAAGGCCCTCTTAAGTTGAACCTCTCGCTGTGTTTCAAATATTTGAAAAGCTGATGATCACATTGCGGGTCTGTGTCTGTAGAGTTGCTGCTGCACATGTAGCACGAGAGGTCTTTTCCTCTTGATGGTGGGTTCACACCCTCGCAAATTTCTTGTTGTACTGAGGTCAATAAGGTCTCACTTTTTTCTAATTCTGCAATATCGTCTAATTGTTGGTGATCGGATGATGAAGCAGACCGACGTGATCGAATTCTACCAAAGAAATTATCATGTATTCCATTTGTTCCAGATGACAAGTGATTTTCATTTTTGTCTCCAGCTCTGTCAAAGCTTCCAAAAAAATCAAGATCTGATTTGTCGTTGTCAGATTCTGATTCAGGGTCAGAATAATCTGCGTTTAAAATCCTGTCCCCTTCATGAAGTGATTGAAGAATGTTGTGGAAAGAAGGCGTTGATTTGGATGAACTTGCATTATCAGTTTGGTTTTTTATGGAGTCTTCTTCAACTTCTGGAAATTGTTCAAAGTCAATATCCACAACAAAGCTGGAGTCATTATCGCCAATACTCGTATTTGTTTCTCCTTCCTCGTCACTTTCTTCGCTCTCTTCTTCCGTCCAGAGTAAACCATTTGGAAACCAATCTGCTAGTTTTCGCTGAATTGTACTGTTAAGTCCTTCTTTGTTGCTGATTTCACTATGATTCTTTGCTTTACTCTTTTTATAATTATTGCTATCTATTTCCGATTCAGTTTTGTTTAGCTCTGCATCAAGTGTGGCGTAGATATTTGCCTGAGTTCTTGGAGAAATTGAAAAAGACTTGGTTGCATTTTGAAGTTCAAAATAATCATCCAATGAATCCGATTGTGAGCTTCTTGATGTATTGCTTCTGATGTCATCACGGGATGCTGATAATGCAACATTTTTAACTTCCGGGTGTATCTTGGAACTTCTACGCATTTTTACAATTTCAGCACTACAAGAAATTAGCAAAACAAAGCACGCTGTTATTAGAAAATTCATATGAATTTGAAAAAGCATATTTGCTTTCACCAGAAAGTTTTTAAGTTTTAGAAAATTTAATTTCAAATTCCAAACTTTCTGTTTGAGTTGCTATGAAGGGAAAATTATTTTATAACCTCCCTAAACATTTTGACTTCAATTAAATATGGCTTCTTTTCATTTAATAAATATGCTAATAACATCAAAACTTATGCACATGCAACTACCACATACGATGCATGCCTATTTAGAAGATTCCTATCGTCAGATCTGAATTTTAAACGCCAGCAAATCAGCTCAAATGTCCAAACTCGTTCTTCACTGAAGAGAGAAATTCACACTTATATTCTCCAACAACTATATTTTTGTTAAGTTCATTGTGGAAACGGTTAGAAATATGACAATTGGTGTTTCATTAAAATGATGTTTGGATGTTCTGATGAGTTAATATACGTTTTACAGTTTTAGGACCAAATTAGTCTCAAAATGGCGTCTATAGAAGATGTAAAGCGAACCGTAATAAAAGTAGCAAAGGACATTGATAAACAAACTGCGACAGGAGCTTCAACGGCCTTATCAAAGTCGTCCCTTCCCTCATCAGCCCGTCCAACATTGTCTAGAAAAACAGCCTTTGTCTCATTTGAGAGTAGACTTATGAACTCTTTCCATGTTGGAGATCCGACGCAAAATCAGATAAACATATCCAAATTTGTAATTGATTAAAAACATCGTTGCAAAAGTTCATGGTTCATATATTTATATTCATTTTTTAATATAGATAATATCGGATACAGGATGTAATGATTGCGTTTTATTAAGAATTTTGGAACATAACTTATTTAGGTTATATTTCCGAAAGAACATAGCTGCTACAGCTCCAGAAACTTATAATTTGGTATTTTTAACAAAAAATAAATGAAATTTAATTTTCATCCGCGTCTAAACTAAAGCTTTTACTTTAGGACGATTTTACATGTCTACAAAAAGTTATACATGACAAAGTGGATGCTGTACAGACTGATGAAGATTATCATGCATTAAGTCTGCTAGTCCAGTGGAAGCCACTTTTTACCTATATTCCGGATGTGGTAGTAGCAATTCCAATCCTACGAGTAGATCAACAAGTTATGGCAATTATAGGACTCGGGTTTAAAAAGAAGCTTCCGTCTAATTTTCTAGCCAATAAGTTGAGGGTCTTAAAAGATTTCTTAGAGTAAGTAAGTCAACAGGACAAGGCGAAAATGTAGACTCGACCGAAAATTAATAATAATTTCCGTTCCATGTTTTAGCACTGTAGTACCTTATGCTATGACGATCCAAGCAAGCAGTGATTCCGACGATGAGTGCACAAGAATGCAAATTGTTCTCGACTCTTTAGATGTTGTGGACAAGGATAAAAGTAAACCTTTTGAAACTTTTAAACCAGCCAGTTCTTAAAATTTATCTGGATATTTTATTCCTTTCTCAGGAGATCCCATTAAGTGTGCAATGACCATAGGCTCTGAGCTTGGAAAGATGACGGGATGTCCAAATATAATAGTTTTCATAGTGGACTATGTAGACAGTCGGATGAGAAAAATTTATAACGAGGGCAAGCACAAAGGGGCTCAGTGGGGTTGTCCCCAGTCAGATGTCCATGAAGATAACTTGATAGAATTTGATGATAAGCTGCCAATAGGATGGGCAGCACTTCATAGAAAAGCTATAAAACTAAATGAACACGCTGACTGTGCAGATTATAACCTTTCTAAAAAAGGGTTGCATAGTGTGGCAATGTGTTTTTGCAAGTGAGCTATTACGATTTGCTCGTAATAAGTAAATATTACTTATATACTTTCTCTTTTGGTTCCAGAAATGTGCTTTGTGTCCCAGTAAATGACCATTCAGGGGAAAAGACGCTTGTGATTGAGCTTACGGATAAAGAAGGTGGCTTCAGCTCTAGAGATCTCGAAATATCGACACTGTTTGCCCAAAATGCAGCTTCTGTTTATAGCTGTTGTGTCATGTTGGCTCATCGAGAAAAGTCCTCTAGACGGAATAGTATGCTGAGTCAGATTTTACTAAACATTGAACCGGTTGGTGAAAGTATACAACTTTCGATAATCCTGATTGTTACAATTAATTTTGCTTTTTTAATATTTTTTTAATAGGTGAAGCATATGAAAGTTGAGCAGTTTTTGAGCCATCAAAGAAAAAATGCTCAAGCGTCGCTGTACACGGGCCTTTTTATGGACTTTACTTTTAGTATAAAAAATTACTCAGAGTGGGATATGGGAGGAGCTGTTTTGTTCGCATTTACAGATCTCGATATACTAAGCACATTTAAAGTTAGAAGAGCTACTCTCATAAGGTAACTAATATTTAATAAAATAAAAGTGAAAGCATGATGTAGAAAGACAAATAAGTAACCCATGAAATGACCGTTTTTAGGTTTATTCTATCCACTCAACAAGGATACAGACCTTTACCATATCATAATTGGCAGCATGCCTGTAGTGTAACTCACTTTGTGTATCTTCTAATTAAGAACCTAAAGCTAATCGAAGAAGGGTATCTTACGTAAGTTTGAAACTTCCCTTCTCTGAATGAGTTAAATGCATGTTCACTTTCTTCGTAGGAGGCTGCAAGCGTTTGCTATGTTAGTGTCTGCAATTTCTCACGACGTGGATCATCGTGGAACTAATAATAGATTCCAGTCTTGTACAAACTCTGACCTCTTTCAACTTTATAACACCCAAGAGTCTATTTTAGAAGTATGTCAATTAGAATGCATTTTTATGACAATAATATAAGAAAGAATAAGAGTTTCATGTTCTACACAGAGACATCATTTAGCCATAGCTTTGTCAATATTAAGAAGAGAAGATTGTAACCTGATAGAAAATCTAAATCCAACCGATTATAAAGAATTCGTTGAGCTGCTTACGTGGAATATTTTAGCTACCGATATTTCAAAATATCTACAGAGTCGAGAAAGCAACTTTAGAATACTTCGAGACTTCAAAAAGGGAGAACCAGAGCATACTTACGCTCTGTGCTCTTTGATGATGACAGCATCGGATGTAAATGACAGTTGCAAGCCTTGGGACGACAGCATAGTTTCAGCCGTAAGACATTCAAATTTAAATGTTTCCAGTACAATTTAAACACCTTTCTTTTGCTAATGCAGAGACACATTCTGACCGAGTTTTTTGAACAAGGGGATATGGAGAAAGAAATAGGCATGAGGTAGACAAATCAAGTTAATCAGTATATGAATGAATATACATGGTAAAGATTAAAAATGTTATTATCATAACCTTTCAAGTCCAATGCCAATGATGGATAGACATTTAGCTTATATTCCAGAAGTGGAATTCAAATTCCTCTCAGGAATTGTGGTTCCGGTATACAAGTGAGAAATTGCAACTATTATTTATACATATACTTGCTATCTTTATAAGCGAATTGAATTATGTTACAGAGAATTAGCTGTAAAATTCGTAGACTTGATGCCTTGTCTAAAAAATCTCAGAAAGTGTGAAGAATATTGGGAATACTCTACAATAATATTCGATGGTCATCCCGAAGTAGAAAACAAGTTGGACATTTTAAAATGGCCCGAGATGAAGGAAGAAAACTTGAAAAAGCTAGAAAACGATGCAAAAATTAGAAGACTCTCAGATGAACAATATAAAAAGGCAAGACGAGGAACTATAATGTCCATAACTGACCTAAGCAAACGAACATTCATTTCCAAAAACATTGTAAAACCGGAATCAGAGTTCAGGTAAATTGAGATTTGTTTTACTATTCATTGTTAGATATAATAACATGTTTTTATTCCACAGGATGATGTTTACTGATAAGCCCGAGCCTGAGGAAGAAACCACTTTTAAGTCTGAATTATATGAAGAAGAAAGTCGATCGTGTTGTAGCTGTTTAAAGAAGAAGAAGACATAGACAACAAAATAATAAAGTGTTGGTTTCTTCTTCTTATAGTCTTGTCTTGTCTCCTCTTGGACCAATGAAATGTCTCTTCAATATGTTAGTTCCAGCTTTGATTAATTTTATTTCGAAAGACTAGTAGCATTTTTTGTTTTACATTTTTAGACTGAGTAAATTCAGCAGATCTGTTTTTAAAGGTTGGATGCGTATTCGTTGTGCAGTGCATAATATAAAGCATATGTAATGAAAAGGGGCCATTGATTAAATAATAATATTTCAAAGTTTGATCGATATATTTATCATGCAATGCATCATAGAAAGTTAGCATAACATGGTTAATTAATATAATGGTAAGAAATTCAAAGTAGTAGCGTTATTCCTTTTGCTAAAAATGAATAAATTTTAGTCTACTGTAAAGAAGATCAGTTTGAAGGAAGCGATAAAAATGTGGGAGGAGAAAACTGGGGAGAAAGCGATGGAAGCCAGCAAGATGGACTTAATGGGCTGGGTACCACCCATCGAAAAGATGGACAGTTACACATCCCACATCCCGAACTGCCAGTGAGCATTCAAATAATTGCATATTTCAAGTATAATCTGTCTCACAAACACGCAAAACGTTTTTCAGAAAACTTTCACTTTCCACAAACATGATTGAACGGATCAGTAATTTGAATCCTCTTAAAAATCTCAAAATATTGTCAATTGGGCGTAACTATCTCAAAAGTTTAGTTGGAGTGGTACATTTTAACTTTTCATATGAATTTCAGACGGTAGAAATTCTACCTTGTATATAATCTTTATTGTTTTAGGAAGCTGTTGCTGATACATTGGAAGAAATTTGGGCGTCCTACAACATGATTGAAAAGCCATCCAAAGGGGTCACAAACTGCAAACGATTGAGAGTCCTTTATCTAGCAAATAACTCGGTTCGGGAATGGCCAGAAATAAGTAAATTAAACGAATGTCCAGAGCTTGAAGAAGTTGTTTTTGCTGGTATACTTATAACTACTAGTATTTTCTCTAAATTAGAATAATTAGCATATAATATTTATAAACAAATACAGGAAATCCGATTGAAGAGAAATTTGCCAATTCCGGAAGCTCATCCGAATGGCAGAGAGAGTTTGCCAAGAAAATCCCTCAATTGAGAAAGTTGGACGGCGTCACTCTCGTCAATACGGAGGAAAACGACGGAGAAAATCCGTCCAATGAAGTTGGATAAGCTTCCGACTCAAAATGTCACATCTTACACAATAATTGACTATTATTTTAATGTACTTCCGGAGAAAGCTAGAACTTTCTACCGTCCTCTCAAATTGCCCCATGTAAGTGGTAATCACAAACTGATGCGAAGAACGACGAAAGGAGAAATTTTTGTGTGCAGTAAAATTAACATACAAAATTTAATAAAATTGATAAAACTTTGAACGTTGTTCCAATTTCTGTTTCAAATTATTGAAAACTTGAGGATACTCTTAAGAATTTGGATAATTTGGTGAGTTTTTGATTTTGTTCTCTTAAAAAACTAGTTTTTATTTGACCTTGGTGAAAGTCAAACTTTTTTTTACGTTTTTACGCATTTGCAGACGGAGATTTGGAAAAGGAAGCCGATTGAACATGTCACGAATTTTGATCAAGGCGAAATCAGCGCCCAGCCTTTTTAGGCCCACTGTAAGGATGGAGACAAGCAGTGAGTGCTTATCTATCCTTATACCGGCTTATGCTAACAACGTCCTGTGATAGGACT
>JAQIXN010000876.1:0-26580 GCA_034698145.1 Proisotoma minuta | reverse complement strand
GGGTTAGTTTTTGCGCTCCCTGTCAGGGAGAGCAAAAACCTTTTTTTGGTTCGTTCTCAATTAACCCCGTAAAAATGCCGCCTTTTTTAAAAATTTTCATGTTTCTTGACCTTTTTTGACCCCCTTGACCGTGACCTGGGGGGCCATCTTCGAACTTGTCAAGAGACAATGCCCCCTGAACACGTCGCAAAAAATAACGAAAAAAAGTTAATTTGTTCAAGAGTTATCGTGCGAACAGACGGACGGACAGAGCCATCTTATAAAGGGGTTTCACCCCTTAATAAAATACAAACTAAGCATAAAATTTATTTTTAAAAAATGAGGAGAAAATCTTTGTCCACAGTTCGCACCTCCACTCCATTTTAAAACGTTTGTCATCCACCTCCGAGAGATTCGTTTATCCTAGATCAGGTTTTGGTGGATCCAGAAATAAATTCTTCCCATCATTTTGGTAGCAAGGATCTTTCAAAAAATGTAATTTCCCAGTTTGAAACGAGTTTTTTTTTAATTCTGGGGTTATAGGGTTGCATTGCTCAAAGATGGTTCGAGGTCGGAGAGACAATTTAATTAAGATTTGGTTTTGTGATTTTCACAAACATGGGCTAAAGGCGTCACAGTCACAAACAAGGTTACAGAGAGAGAAAAACAAAAACAGTCTCCTTGTGAGCTAAGGATCCAAGTCGAACGAATCTTCATAGAGAAAGTGCAACGTCACGTGAAAACAACATCTTTTCTCACATGATCTGCTAAGTAATTATCTTATCTTTTTATCTAGACCTGTTTGCGACTAATCCAATGGGACTAGGCCGATCTATCCATTTATATAACTAGCAATCAATTTAAAATGAGATTTTGATTTTAAATACGAGTTATAAATTATGCATGCAATTTTGATGACGCTAATATCAAAAAAATTTCGACAAGTTTTATTCCATCAAAACAATATTACTATGTTTTCATAGACTTGGGCAATAGTTGTATAACTACTAAATTATGTGAAGTCGTTAAAATAATTTAATTAACATAATTGACAAAAAATGTCACACTATTATGTTTTATTATAGGAATCGTGTTTCTAGCTGGTCACTTTTAAATTGGGAATGATATTGTTGGGTAATTAAAAGGGCGACTTGTAACAGGTATATATTTCTGGAACTGTTAAAACTGATTTGACGGAGCATTGTTGTTATTTCCTTGTACTATAATGTTATTGTTGTTCTACATTGTTTTATCATAAAAACTCCAACTCTGGATCTCTACTAATATGTAAGTAGTTAATTGTTTTGCATTTATCTACCTCAAACCGCAGGAAAATCAGTTATAATTCAAGTTCACATACCTTCACCATGATACCGGTTATTATAAAAGCCAACCAACTTTCCGACTTTTGAAGTAGTTACTGTTACACGCTCAAATTAAGCATTTCATCTTGTTAACAACTTGTCAGAACATTGTTTAACAATGAGAGAACTTGAAACACTTTGTTGTTCCACAATTATTGTCCTCTGCCTTTTTGCTTGGGAGTCTCAAGGCATCTCTGTTTGGAAAGACATTACATTGACTAGGGAAGAAAAACATGTTTTGGAAAAGGTTCGTTTCATGCATTTTCAATTTCTTTTTCTTGTTCAAGATTTTGAACACATTTTTTGATATTTTTTTGTAGTTTAAAGTCATAACCAACAACAGCCTACCACACGACTACATGTACAAAGACATTTATCTTATCAAATGGTTGCGAGCAAAAAATTTGAACATTAGAGGAGCCGAAAGAATGTTGAAGCAACATTTAAAGTTTCGAGAAGAAATGAAAATGGACAGCATTGTAGATGAAGATTTTGGGAACTTGATGTACGAGTATCCCTATAGTACTGATGGAGTTGACAATGAGGGTAGACCAGTACTTGCTCTCAATGCAGCGGATTGGGATGTCAGAAGGGCTGTCCTTTCTGGACAAAAACATGAGCTCATTCGATGGACTTTTAGGGCATATGAAATTGGAGCAAGAAGAATCAGAGAATTGCAAGCACAGGGACAAAATGTAACCCAGTTTGTAATGGTCTGCAATTTTGGTGAGATTCATTTCAAAAAAAATCAAAAGAGAAAATATCAAATGAAAGTTTCTTTTAGATGGCTTTAACACTCGACAGCATGGATGCATTAGTTGCATAGACCTCTTTGTAAACTTTTTAATCGCCTATGAATCCAATTTCCCTGGGATGGCTGATTCCATTATAGGCATCAAGAGTAAGTGTTTTTTTTTAAATTCTCATTGGAATTTCCTTTTGGAATAATATGTTGCAAGATAATTTAATTATTTTTTCTGTCTGTACAAATAGCTCCCCAAGCCTTTGAAATTGTACTTCGAGCACTGACACAGGTCATGAGCAAGGAGACGAGGTCGGCGGTCAAAATCTGGGGACCAAATAAAAACGAATGGAAAACTAATTTACTTAAACAAATTCCATCAGATCAATTAGATGAAGAGTTTGGAGGAACGAGAAATTTGGTATAATTTTTTATGGTAATTAATTTAATGTCTGTGATTGCAATTTGATAATGCAAAAAGAATCCAATCCAAAGAATCCAAGGTTGTTAACTTACAAATATTGTTTTCGTATAATTTATGGAAAATTACTGATATATTAAACTTGTATAGTTTGAGAACTAATATACTCACATTAATTAAATGGCTGCTTTAGACAAGGGATTTAATTCATTGTTTTTGTTTTCATTAAATTGCAACTTTCTCACGGCATTTCTTTATCTCTTATTAAACAATCTCTCATGTCCATCACAATTCCTTTTGGAGAGAACAACGCCTTGTTTTAAACTGTTCATTTGCTCGGATCCATTTATTTGCCACTGGAAATTACATTATTTAAAAAAAATCGTATATACAATTATTTATAATTTACCCCATTTAATTCCCTGCCCAACTGGACATCCCCCATGAAGAGAAAGCAGGTCTTTCCCCCCGTTTCTTTTCATATTGTACCAAAACACGGCACTTCCCTTTGAGGGAGTTGTGGCCACACCCACTCTAGGAAAAGCCGTCCCACCCCCCATTTCAACATCTGATAACTTGGTAAAATGTGTATTATTATTTGGTCAAACAAATTGCCATAAAAAGCAAAGACAAATTCTCACATAAAGCATAAATGTAGCGATACGATCACCACGTAATATTTGGTCCAATGCAGCAGTCGATTGCTGGAAGGAAAATACGCTAATCAACTGGACACGCTCAATTAGTATAATGTACCCAAGCATCATACAAATTATCAAAGTGCAAATCGTAATGTCCTCCAATTGCCCCGTAGCTTGAGACTTGCAACTCCTCCGCACTCTCAGTTTCTAATCCTGTCAAATCTCTTATTAGTCCAGAGAGTTGTCTATGCAAATGTCCCAAATCATGTAAATTATTCCAATAGTATTATAGTTTCATACTCCAATTTTGCATCTCCTGATTCTCTGAGCCAAGTGACGGTTGATGTCCTTGCTCCGGTATTTTTTATAGAAGTACCCACAACTTTCCCTCGGGACAGTTTAGGCCTTGCTTTCTCCTTTATGTGAGAAATTGTCTTGTTGCTTGCCACATTATAAAATTGGAGTAAAAGCAGAGGATTCTTGGAGTGAACTTCAACTGCCACGGGGGAAATAAATGTGAGGGGGCTGTCGGATTTGTAATAACAATTCAGTTCCTTCCGTATTTTTGGAGATTGCAAAATGCGGCCTTGACAGAGGGGCTGGAAATTCCACAAACTCATCCAATCCTCCTCCTCATCAATTAATTCCCCGTCATTAATAGTTTGAATTGCACATGGTAAAAAATTGCTGGGAACGATTAGCAAACTCAGATTAGAGTTGAGAGGCTGAGGAAAATAATAGTGGTTTGTGAAATCGTTGGTAATGCCCAAACCTTCGTTGTGCTATAAAAACAAATTAAATAAAAGATACAGCTCATTAGATATTAATTTCCATCCATCCTGTTTTTTGCAAGTTTAGTACTTTTTTCACGGCAGTTTGCAGACTTTCTTTTGCAATTTGAAGCAAAAGTGAACCGTCTCCTTGTAGAACGCGAGTGTAGGCTTTGTGAAACCACTGAATGGCAATTGACACGTGGCGATTGTTTATGGCTTTGAGTCCCAACAGATGCATGTCGAAAGCCGAATCCAGTGGTATCCTCAAATTATAATTATGACTCCCAAACTCACCTGTAGCAAACTACAACACTATTATTTTTGTAACCAGATAAATATTTGTAAATAGGTAAGACGAACACTTTCTGTTGGGATAATATAAGTTGTTTGTATCCGCAAAAGACCTGTCGCAGCTCCGTTGATATCTTCTTCATCAGGCAGTTCTGTCTCATTTATTTTCCTTGTCAAATCTGATGAGATTCATATTCGCTCTCAAAGTTATGTAATGATATAAACAAAATTCTTGTTACCATCTTCAATAGTAGTTGATAAGCTCTCTTTAATTTCCGATAGTTCTTTGGCAAGTCTCCGGATGAGTCTGTAAGTGAGGATGGGATGGCCTGATGCATATTTTGACAATTCGTCTAGTTCGTCATCGTTAATAAAAATATGGACAATTTCGTCCCGAGATCGAGACTTTCTAATTGCCCTTTTGAGACTTGAGTATTCATTGTCTGTGTCATTCGCCAAAGGTTCCAAAGTAGCTTTGTATTCTTCAAGATAGCTAAAGCAGAGAAACTGAGACCACTTAAATTGACAAAATTTGATTGTGTACATATTTTTTTTTACCAACCGATCGACGTTTTGCAATCTTTTAAGGAGGATTGTTCTATATTTAACAAGGGATTGTATAATGCCCTGTTCCCTTTTTGCAAGCTCTTGCACGCCAACAAGAGAACTGGTGTATTCACAATCAACAACATTTTGAAACAAACTCAATAGCAGCAAAATAAACTGAAAATTAAATGCCATTATTGTATGTTGCATGAACCAATGCTTCCTGGACATTAAAACTCATGCTTTACTATTTGTGGTCACTGCAATGTGCAAAATTTGTTTATGAAATCATTTATTTATTAAATAAATATTTTTCTTTACATGAAAATCTTTATCAACATTCATCAGACATCAAAAAAGGTACAGTCTCAATTTCCCATTTCCTCCTGCCTGACATGGTTAATTTAAGAAACTTCTGTCGAAAAGTTTCCAAAGAATTTGGGGCTATTTGAGAATTTCATATTTCGCTTTCTTTTTTTTTTATTTCCTTAATAATTACAAACCCTGTTGCATATTTTGTGAAGACTTGAGAGACTCAGAATGTCAGAACATGTCCCATCCGAAGCGACAAAGAAGCTTCTGGGAAAATTGCTGGAAACTGGAAAATCCGCTAAACAAATGATCCGCATCAACTCACGCGAAGTGACAAAATTATGTTCTGACGCTACCAAGAGCTTTTCAAGCCAACCCACACTCCTCGAACTAAAGAGTCCTATTAAAATATGCGGCGACATGCACGGTCAATGGAATGACCTCATGAACATTTTCAAACGAGTCGGCCAGCCACCAAATACCCGTTATCTTTTTTTGGGGGATTACGTCGATCGAGGCTCAAATTCGTTGGAGACAATTTGTACCGTTTTAGCCCTCAAAGTGTGTCATCCTAACCATTTTTTTCTTGTCCGAGGAAACCACGAAACTGAGGCGACAAACCGACGCTACGGGTTCTACGAAGAGATTGAAGGTCGCTTTAAGGGGAAACAATTCGACATCATATTTGACCATTTCAATCGGGTTTTTGACAATATACCAATGGCTGCAATTGTAAACAAAAACATATTTTGCTGTCACGGCGGAATTGGGCCTGAGTTGGAGAAGATTTCCCAAATTAATGGGATAAACAGACCCCTCGTAGTCGACATAGAAAGTTGGATAGGAGACCTATTGTGGTCAGGTAAACAAGTTTAAACATTTAGGAAAACTGCATACAACACTAATTTGTTGGAAAAATTTGCAGACCCGGATGAGGAAACAAAGACGTACGAAAGAATGGACCAGCCAGAGACAAATAGAAAGCATCGAGGGGCAGGTTATCTATTTGGAGAAAAGGCCGTGGCAAAGTTTTTAAAGGACAACAAACTCAGTTTCATTTGTCGAGCTGTAAGTATCTATGAATTTAAAAAAAGCGGAACTATATATAATAATCATTTACGTAATTCAGCACGAATGGTGTCCACAAGGCTACCGATGGAATTTCAATAAGAAATGCCTCACAGTTTTCTCAGCCCCCGGCTACAAAAACGATAATCCTGGAGCCATCCTCTCCATCAGCCAACGTGGACATTTAGATTTCCACAGAATTTTAGCCATATAAAATGAAACTGAGCAATAATCTTATGATTTAATGTAATGATGAATATACTTATATATTTATTAGATTCGGCAATAAACAAAATTATACTGGGCTTTTACTGGCAGTAGCCGTCCATCCCACTGGAGGACCTTGTTGGTACTGGGGCTGTGGCTGGGGGTAATTATTAGGATAAGGTGGATTTTGATAACCAGCTTGATTTTGGGGTTGAAAATATGGAGGTGGAGCTGCGTAAGCTTCTTGATATCCAGCGTTTGAAATCCCCGTTTGTTGCTGGGGATAAGTGCCTTGTGGGGGCTGAGGCTGAGGGGCTGGCACGATATCTGTTGTTTCGTCCAAAACTTTTAATTAGTACTTAAAACTTTCAAGTTTAAAGTAGTTTTGTCAAATAACTTACAAGTGTGGACTTCTCCCTTTGACCGTCTGCCTTTGAAGCATAGGCATGCACAACAAAAGCAAATGAGCGTGGGGATCACGATGATAATAATTATTGCTCCTATTGCGATCCCAACAATTGCTCCAGTACTATAAATTGAAATTGAGCAAAGTCATTAGAATTTTACAAGAATTTAATTTTTGAAAAACTTACGATAGGTCGTAATCGTCGTAACGGCACTCATAAACTCCATCGTCCCACTCGCAATCTGCTTTCACTTGCGATACGGCAAATAATAGAACAAAAGATATAAGCACAGTTTCAATTCTTTTTGGGAAGCCCATAGTTCACTGCAGAAGGGAACAAACCCAAAATTATAACTGAAAGTGAGATGACTCAACTTGTTGAGTTTTAGTCCAATTTGCAAATTGATAAGAGCATACATACGGTGATGCATGATAAGCGAATGTAATATTAATACTGTTATTGTAGTAATGAGTTGCAATCATAAGCCACATTTTGATCGATGTAGTATATAATTGCCATTATTCACCCCCATAGTTTGTTGTGATCAAGTTATATCATATAACAAAACTTAACAAAAGACGTCATGAATGTCATGATTCATATTTGACATAATAAGGTTTTTATTTTCAAAAAATACGTCGAATTTTTGTTCTCTTGTTTTTCTTTGGCCTTTATTTGAAAACTTCAAACAAATGAATTTATTTTTTGCAAACATAAATATCATCCTATATATCCTAAATATCGAGGGTGGAGGGTCAAAACGTTCTTCCTGACCGATTGAAATCACGGTCACCGGGTTGTTTTGCTCCTCTGGTTGAGATTGAGTTTCATCTATTGTTTCGTGGAAAAAAAGCATGTTGAAAATAGGCAAAACTTTCTCCAGAGCAGAATTTTAAACATTGCACTTCAATACCAGTGTGAGTCTCCTTTTTTGCCCTTTTTCTTGTAGACCAAAAGTAGACACAGGATTTTTCACACAAACAAAAAATTAAGGAAGGAACCCCAATGACGAGAACAATTATAAGGATTAAACCAAAAATCATCCATTCCAAGCTAAAATTATTTTTTACATTAATCAATTTTGGCCATAGTTGTTCTTAATTAACAGCAGTAAATGGCTTACCTTCGCACTTTATATTTTCTCCGCAAATGTGTTCAGGATAATCCGGGTAAGTAATTTCGGTTACGGATTCAGTAGAAAGCTCCGTAACTTCCGTGTCCCTTTTCACTTGAAAAAACTCGAAGAGAAGAAAAGAAAGCAGGAGCATTTTAGTGCAAAAGTTGTTTGGTTTTCAATAAAACCAAATAATGAATTGACTTTCTCAGTTATAATTTGATTTCATAAATCGATAAAAGGATAAGCGAGAAAAGTTGTACTCTAATTTTCATTCAATTTTCTTGCTATTCGAACCAATTTGTACCTTTGTGCAATATTTTAATTGATCCAAAATAAAATGGAATTTTGTTTTGTGATAATGAATATTTCTAAATAGTTTTCAGTTGCATTTACTTCTGCATTATTCGGATGTATACATTGATTATTTCAAGGTTAATGCATTATCATGAAAGACTCTTTGACTCTAACATTAACTCTAAAAAATAGATTAAAATGAACTTGAGAAATTTAAATATCATCCCTGTTGCAAAAAAACATTCGTACTTGACATTGATTATTTATATTCCATGATTAAAAGCAGTCTCCAGTTATTAAATTGCTTTCATTTGTTCTTGTGCACAACATGAAAGCGTTTCGTATTTTTGCACTCTTCATCTTTTCTATTACAAATGTTGTTTGTGAGTCACAACCAAGAGTCTCCATTTCCGATGGGGAATTACAGGGGACAGTCGAAGTAGCCAGAAATGGGAGAAATTATTACAGGTTTTTGGGAATACCTTACGGAAAAGTGGAACAGAGATTTGAGGTATATAGCCAGTATATATAAAGATATCTATATTATTATATTTGATGGAATTCTCTTTGAATTTGGACAGATATCTAAACCAGCGGATTCATGGAATGGGATCAGAGATGCTAGTAAACGAGGTCCAGAATGTTTGCAAATGGATTTTTTTCTTAATACCATCAGAGGGAAGGAAGCGTCGTGTCTTTCTTTGAACGTTTACACGCCAAATGTACATAAAATTGATGTTATAAAATGGCATTTGGTAAAAATGAGTTTTTTTTTAAACGGATGGATTTATATTTTCAGTTGAAACCGAAGAAATTGCTTCCTACAATTGTGTTTATTCACGGAGGCGCATTTATATGTGTTGGTTTGAAGTTAATGAACAAACTGTTCCTTTTTACTAATTCTTTACTTTAGGGTTCTGGAAATGATTATGATGGCGCATACTTTATGTCTGAAAATGTAGTCCTCGTAACAATCAATTATAGATTGGGACCATTGGGTACCTATAACTAACTAAAATCCACATATCACGGAAGATGAATCAGAGAATTTTATATTTTTTCTTAGGATTTTTGGATGCGGGGATCAAAGGGGCTTCCAATAACCAAGGATTAAAAGATCAGGTTCTGTCATTGCAATGGGTTCAAAAGAACATCGAAGCATTTGGAGGATCAAAAGACCAAGTTACATTGGTCGGGGAAAGTGCTGGAGGTATCAGTGTCAACCATCTAACAATGTCCCCAATGGCAAAGGGTATTTTTTTTCTTGAATACTTTGCATTTTACAGTTTCATTTTGATTTACTGCATGTTAGGATTGTTTCATGCTGCAATTACTCAAAGTGGAATGATAACTTGTCCTCAATCTCGGAAAATTGAGCCGTTGGAAGAAGCCAAAAAGTTGGCAAATCTTTTGGATTGTCCAAGCAGTAACCCACAGTACATGGTGGAATGTCTGCGTAAAATTAAGGGAGAAGAGCTTGTGATGAAGACGCAATTTAAACATCCAACCCATTTTGTAAGCGCATCCGAACTTTTGTTATTATGTATAATTTAATAATTGTACTTAGACTCTTGATGTATATGATGTCCCTCAATTTCGGCCACAAGTTGAAACTTACAAACCCACAACTCTTGAGGAAAAACACTCGGTCTTTTATGAAGAGGATCCATTGAAAATTTTGATTGAAGGAAGATTTAATAAAGTTCCTCTTATAACAGGAATTACATCTCACGAAGGGATTTTTATCAGTGCAAATGGTACTTATGTATATACAATTTAAAATTTCATTCAAAAGTACTTATATCTGTAATGATATTGTTCTTATCCATGCAGTTATTCTAAACAATGACACTTTACTGGCTTTGGTAAATGATGAATGGGGACGCATAGCACCTAGTACATTTCTATTACGATACGGCCAGAGATCCTTGCGCTTTTTCTTCAAAGATTCGGGAATTTTACTTTCAAAATCAACCCATTACTAAAGAAAACGGGGATCAACTAATTGATTTGTATTCTGACCGATGGTTTGTCCAGTGTACGAGACAAGGAGCCTTATTGTACGCAAGATACGCTCCGGTTTACGTCTATAATTTGACCCACTGGGGAGAACAATCTTTTGACATGTTCAAAATGATAAAAAATGACCAAGGTCTCATTGCACCCACTCATGGGGATGATTTGCTATATCTGTTTCCAATGCCGGACTGGACACCTCCCTTAACTAGGGGCAGCTCGGATGAAAGATTATCTGAAAAAATGGTTAAAATGTGGACATCTTTTGCTAAACACGGGTACAGGAAAATAACGTCTCAGAGCTTGTTGCATGCATAATGTGCTTCAATTATGTACAGAAAGCCGGAAACATGGGGAGCAGTTAAAGAGTGGCCTCAAGTAACGGCTGAAGCGGATGCAGAGACGCTCCAATGGCTTCAACTGGATGAAGAACTAAGCGTCCAATACGAAGACCCCCAGTTTACTAAAAGAATGAATTTCTGGGACAAAATGGTTTTGCCAATTCAAATGAAATTTTTAGGTAAGGCTAAAACAACAAAAGATGATCTGAAAGGAACTTGCACAAAACCAATGGATTCCTTAATTGGAAATTGTTAATTATTGCTGTATTTCTCTCAATTAAAAAGTACTATACTATATCTTCTATTTTAAATTCTATCATATCGTGGGTTCATTAAACTCAAATAATTATGTGATTCTCCCTTTTATCAAAGAAGGCCCAACTGTAAATAAAATAAAACATTTAACGATGTTTGTTAAAAATGTTAAAATTTGCGACATTCTCAACTTACGTCTACTTTTCTCTCCATGTCCATGTTCATTTACACTGATTGCACTTGGTCTGGCAGAACTGAATCTGCTCGTCGCAGCGCTTTCCTCTCCGTCTGCCCAAGCGTCTTCTCCATATCCCATGTCCATGCCCGTCAAGTTGTCGTCCACCCCAATTACGTAAGGTGGGGGTGGCTCAAATCCTAGGTTGTGATAAAATGCTCTAGGATCATCGTCCAAAGGGTATGCGGAAAATCCAGGTGCAGAAGGCGTGTTATTGGATTCCCTTCTACTTTCTGGAACAACCACCAAACTTTCCTTCCTGCTTTCCGATGATTCCACCCTCAGTTCTGGCGTCGAAGAGGCAGCCCCTCCCTCTCTCCTGTTCTGTTTTCGAAGGGTGGCTGACGGCGTCACACCTTGGACAAAATTATATGTCATCCGTTCAGTTAATTTAAGTTTTCTAACTACTAAACTATATTTATCAGTATAATCACCAATGATTTTAGGCTCCTTTGGCTTGAAACACATGCAACCGAAACAAAAACATAAGATAATTGGGACAGCGATTAACAAAGCAACTATTGCCAACACCAATCCTATAATTGCTCCAGTCCTAAAAAAACAATGCAATTGTTAAATAGAACAATTAAGAATTGTGGTTCAAAATACCCCAACAGTGGATCGTCATCGTCGTCTTCTTTTTCCTCGTCTTCTTCTTCAGCATAAGCAGTGTTTATGATTTGTGTTAAAATTAATGCAAATATGCAAATATGATGTAACTTTACAAGAATCAAATTTTTCCTAGACTTTGTCATATTAATTTAAAGTTTCACTGGCTGCTTAAAAAGAGTTAAATTACTATTTAAACCCAAGTAGATACAAAGGATTGTCATTTTGAAAAAAAGTCTTTATCTTTATTGATGTGATGATATCCATTGTATTATCTGCCATGAGATGAGATTGTAAATATGACGTTGTAAACTAACGGATTAACGGATTGAAAATCGTTCACATTGTTGTTTACTTGCTTGGGTTATGCAAAAAGCTGGAATATCACATTGATAACCTTCTGTGTGCAATCCAAGTGCTCATAATAGAAATAATTTGATATGACTCATGCATTTTGATTAATCGATACCATAATAATTTATAAGAGATTAAGTTTCAGACCGTTTATTTATAGCTGCTGCCAGGGATTACCTAAGTATGTATTACAAACCAAATTTTCAAAATTCTATGTTTGTATTTATAAATCTTTGAATTTCTTAATTATTGATTCATACCGCTTGCATGTTTGGGGTTGAAATGCTGTTCGTAGGCTGGAGGAGGCTCCCGAAATTCCGTTGGGTGTGGATTTAAAGTGGTTGCTACATAATCTCTAAACTGCCTCAACGGTCTGAAAAGAGGTCTGGCAAAAATTGGATTCTGGTCCTCATCCTGAAGTATTATTGGCAACAATGGACCTCGTTCAGCAAAGCTTCCTCCCAACAAGTTTCTCCTCGCTCGAGACTTTTGAATGCAATAATGATAGAGAAGATAGGAGCCAATAATTGTCCCAGAAATGGACAACAGACCAAACATGAGATGCTGCAATCGAAACATGTGATGACTGTGGAGGTTAATATGAGGTTGTCGAAATGGGTCTTCGTTGTGGGGACTACATTAGACAAATGTTAATAATACTTGTCTACAAGTCAATTAATGTTAGAAAATCAATTAAAGTTTACCTTCCACAAACGGATGTTATACAAAAGTAAAATACGATGAAAAGTTTTCTTCCCATTTGAAATGAAAAGAATATTTTTAATCAGCAATATAATGAGGCTGTTACAAATCAAACAGAAATGTAATTACTTTAAAAGCAAATCATGCATAAATATAAAAATGTTTTAATCCGCATCTGGAGATGAAGGGGAGCAAAACAATTTATTTGCGTGTACAATTGCAGTTATTGGATTTAAATACTAAATTCATGAATCTAAAACCTCGGGACAATTATCAAATAAATTGAATGAATTATAAAGAAAATTTATACATCTTTGATTGTGTTATCTCAAACGAATCTTGAAAAAATAATCAGTGGTGTGTAATGTGGCGGAGCAAATTTATCCCCATTTTATTTTGCAACAGTTATTTTTTGTTGGTACGCATAAGATTGCAAAATCAAGCCAAACTCAAACATTTTATTATGTTTAATTACTTTTTACTCTGTTAAATTTTTTGCGTGGTTATTCGAGATTTTACGATATGAAAATAATGTACGTGCAAAAAATAAATAATTACAACAGAGTGACAGTAAATAAACAATTTCCAAAAGATTTTATGTTTCCAAAATATTCCAGACATTTGCATATACGAAAATTAAAATGCGTTAGTCAAGGATTAATCAAGAAATTTTGGAATACGTCCTTGGCCATGAAGTAATTAATTTTTTGTTTGCATAGGTCAATGAGTGGTGTCAAGCCTTCGTCTCATATTACAAAGTCTTCTTTACTTTCAGTCCAGACAATAAAATTTATCTCTAATTACATAATGCTGGAGTCTATCCAGCTCACGTCAAGTTTTTCGTGTCACATTATGGAAAATTACAAAATAATATTCTGCTGCACGCATAAAAATGGTTAAGGCTGCTTCCACGCTTTATGATTTTTTTTTTCATTTTAACAATAATTATAATAACTTGGCCCATCTTCAAATTAACTAAACAATCAAACAATTGAATATTTGAAATTGATAATGTAATAAAACAAGGTAAATTTTCTTGTAATTATAGGTAAACAAGAAAAAGGAAATGGAAGAAATGTGCATTGATCTAAATATTTAGGTCATCGTCATGTCGGAACCGTGACCCAAGGAATAATTTTGCAGTGTCCACCAATTCCTGCATCCTTTGTTTTCTTTGGAGGCAGTAGACAAAACAAACTTGACCACTTCCTCTGCAATTGTATATTAATATAATTTATATTAATATGATTTATTAATGGCAAAAAATCACACTTTGTCAAACATTAAGCAACTGGCTCAACGTACATCAATTTACAATTATGATTTGTGCACAAATGTTTAATGAGGACTAATTGCCCATTAAACGAGGAATAATTCTTTAAGTCACTTTCAAATTTGACTCATGCAGTTGCAAAATCATAAGCTGCTACCAACAATATATATTTTTTTTAAATTGACATAATACAAAAAAGCAAGCCGGTCGTTGGGGTGCGTTATGCAATTTGTAAAATTCACACTTCCCAACAATCCCAACTGACGGCCAACAATTAATGTGGCAGAAAAATGAGCTTCAGCACCTTCTGCAAATCGGTCTCATCATTATATATTAAGTTAAAAACAAAAGTGAGTGAACGTCCTTGTAATCCTTATACTATACAAGCAAAGATGAAATGTAATGCATATACATAAAAGCTTTAATAGATAATACACAAAAGGACCTTAATTTAATGAACTGTGCCCAACGTTTGAGCAGACCACCCTAAAAGCAATTTATCTGGTTGTTTTTTTTTTGCACGATAGGTTTAGTCAAGGGGAATTTGAAGTAAGGGTACACAATGTAAATTACCACAAACAAATGATTTAATAAAGGTCTCTCATGCTAATGGAGGGCCAACTATTCAAACAAAACTTGCAATTTTCATGAAAAATTATTCACTCCAACGCAAAACGCGTTCAAGACGCGTCCATTACTAATTGTTCTTGTTTTAGGGAATTTTGTTTTAATCGTGAACAAAACTAGTTTTTTAAGCTGACGTAGTTAAATTTACATTAAGGTAAATTTTTTTTTTGTTATTTGCTGCAAATTTCAGTGACGCTTAACAAAAAGCAGATCATCTTTATCTCACAAAGAGTATATATGTACTAAAGGCCATAATATTCTTTTTTCTAAATTTCAGATTGCGACAAGAGCTTCCAGTCTGCAGTAAACAATTTCTGGAAAAAATGAAGAAATTAAAACTTTTCTTAAATGTTGGCGTTTGTGCCGTGTTTTGTGTAGCAAGTTTCTCTTTAGTTCTCAGTGTTCCAGTGGAACAAGATTTAGCTTTGACATTAGATGAGAAAAATGCTCTAGATCAGGTAATTCCACATTTATAGCAAACTATAATTATTGCAAAAGGATAGCAAGAATCGTCTATTTCCAGTTTAAGAAAATTGTAAACAGCAGTTTGACATTACCCCAAGATTACATGTCCCAAGATATCTACCTGATTAGATGGTTAAGAGGTATTTTGAGACGCTTATTTATTATTCTGTAAGGACAGATAATATATAATGCTGATGTCGTTTGTAAATTTGCAGCTAAAAGTTTGGACGTGAATGGTGCAGAGTCAATGTTACGTAATGTAAGCAAAATGAAGCTCGCAGCAAAACTATAAATTAGATATTATATAAATACTAGACATTACCAGAAAATAAAATTGTTTACAGCACTTGCGATGGCGTGTGGACAATCACATGGACGGCATACTTGCCGAAGACTTTACTGCCTTCAACGAAAGCTACCCAATTTACGAGGGAGAGGACTACGAAGGGAGACCTGTCCTTGCGGGGGACGCGGGGGAGTGGGATGTCCGTCGAGGAATAATCACAGGACAACAGACAAAGGGGGAAAGGTTTGTTTTCAAAGAAATTGAAAGAAGTTGTCTCAAGGTTAGAGAGAAACAAGGGAGAGGGGAAAATGTCACCAGATTTCAAGCCATCTTTGACCTCAAGGGTTTCAATTTGGTAATTCGATTGTCCATCTATTATTCAATTTGTTTTTAACGCTTATTTTGCAGGCCCAACATGGTTGCATCCAATGCGTGTCTATGTATGTGAATATTTTGCTGGCTTTCCAAGACCATTATCCATTTCTTGCTGACAATGTCATCATTGTAAATGGTATGTATTGTTTTCAAAAGTATTTTGATCTAAATGAAATTTATTGTTCTCAAACCAGCTCCTCCATTTTTCCGAGTTGTTCTTGACATATTGAGACCTTTTGCTCAGCCCCCATTGCGTGGTCTTGTCAAACGCTTCGGAACGAATAAAGAAGAATGGAGGAAGTATCTTCTCAATTTAATTCCCCCAGATCAACTTCCTGTGACCCTCGGGGGTACTAGGGAATAAAGCTCTCATCAAAATCATCTCATGAATTATGCTTAATTGCATTTATTGCTGCTGGAATTACATTTGATTTATTATGGTGGATGATGTTAACTTTTTGTATTTTTTCATTTACATTTACAACTTAATGGACGAATACTTACGTCAAAGAAGCAAATTATTTATTGTAAGTAAGTACTATGTGTGGATAATTATACAATACTGTTTTACCATTTTCTGTGCAAAGGTATATAGCATTTATTGAATGTTTGGAAAAAAGGAAAATGCAGTAAACTATTAATTGTGTTTACACTCATTACTGGAATTCATGATGTCTCATTAATTTATTAGATAGTTGCATGCAAGCAACTTTGTACACAATGAACAAATATTATTACTAGTGATGGGAACCTCATTTTTTATGTCCAATGTCTTCGGTTTACTTGATGGAGAATTATCCTTGAAAAATAAAGGTGGACATTAAAATTAATTGCTTCATTTTTCATTGTCATTCTTGACTCGGACTTTGCGACAAGTATCTTACTTATGCATATGCAACTTTAAACATTTCTTTACGACTACTCGTTTTAAGTCAGTGGCTCAATTTAAGTTTTGCGTTCAAGATGTGGATTAAAGTGCAGATTGTGGGTCTGATATTATCATGCTGTGGGCTCGTGTGTTGCATGACCGTAGACGAAGAATTGACTTTGACTCAAGCTGAGAAAAATGCCCTGGACAAGGTTCGATTTCGAATTACTGAAAATGTTGTTACAATATTATAAAATATATATACAATGTAATTTCTTATTGATTTCAGTTTAAACTTGTCGTTGAAAATGACCCACGAGTAAATCAGACTTATATGAAAGAAGATATATATTTAATCAAATGGGTCAGAATTGCAAAACTAGATTTGGCACGGGCTGAAGAGCTATTTAGTCAAGTGTGTAACATTACTACTATGCTATGCTATTTAATGTTTGTTAAGTAAGAAGCATTTTTGTCTCAACAGCATCTTAAATTCCGAAAGGAGAATAATTTGGACAACATTTTGAAAGAAGATTTTTCCGACTTGAATGACATATTCCCAATGTATCTTGATGGCGAAGACTTGACTGGGAGACCAAGTATTAAAAAAAACATTTTCCACATACATTTTTCTGACAACCAAAAAACGATTGAGACTGAATAATAATGATTGTTTTCCATTTGCAGTGATGATAGCAGACTCTGCTTTGTGGGATGTGAGACAAGGGGTAATCCGAGGTCGGAGGAAAGATGGGATCAGATACGTTTACTATGCACTGGAGTTGATGTGCAAGAAAATACGGGATAAGCAGCAAATGGGTCAAAACGTGACACAAATGCAAGCAATCATTGATTTGAAGGGATTCAATTATTTTACTCACGCTTGTCCAAATTGTCTCTCAATTTACGTCGAATTTATTCGCAGTTTCATTTATCGTTACCCATACATGACGGATTCTTTGATTTTAGTCAACAGTAAGAACAACACATTTAATATTATCCGGTAAAGTATCGTTTATTTTTGTAAAATTACAGCTCCAGTAATGTTTGAAGCCATTGTAGATCTTTTGAACCTCCGAAGAGCAAAGTTAGTACAGGTCAAAATTTTCGGGAATAAAAAAAGCGAATGGCAGAAATACTTGTTTAGCATAATTTCCCGTGAAAATCTTCCTATAACTTTGGGTGGGATACTCGATGTGTGAACTAAAATCTGTTCACTGACATTAGCTTATCTTATATTTGATAAAACATATCACAAGACTAATTAGCTTTTAATTACATTGTAAATAAATTTAAAAAACTGGACAATGGGTTAAACAAGGGGGCGTATTTGGTATTGCATAAAAGTCAATGAACACATAAATCTGGTTTCGTTATTACTCAAAAAGTATAAAAGACTGACAAATTACCCTGTGATGTATCCAGTTAACTTTTAGACAATAAAAGAAATGGAGCCTTATGTTCAAGTTGTAAACCCTTCGATTTTGGGAGAAGGTCCTCATTGGAAGCCAAATACAGGCGATTTGCTGTATGTGGATATTACAGGACGAGCAGTGCATAGGTTTCACCCTGAAACTGGAGATCACGCCAAGGTTAATATTGGTGAGTCACATAAGATCATAAATAGTTTACATTTATATATTTTCTTTACATAATTTCATCACTAAAGACGCGGGTGGAGATGTGACTTTAGTGGTGCCCGTTGAAGGACAAGCCAACCAATATGTGGTTTCCACCGGAAGAAATCTCCAGATTATGGAATGGGATGGAATCTCATCCACACCTCACACACATACTTTCCGTTGAACCTGCTTTTCCAAACAGTCGCTTCAATGATGGCAAATGCGATTCATGGGGACGACTGTGGGCTGGTATTAGAAAATTTACAATAATATTTCCAACTTTATTGCATATTCATCATTCTATTCATTCTTAGGGACAATGTCAGGAGATGACGGAAATCTTCCAGATGCAAACCTGTACAGAGTTCAAATTGGGGTGGCTGACAAAATGGTGACAGGGATACGGATTTCCAACGGTATAGCTTGGACTAGTGATCACACCGCCATGTATTACATCGATACTCCCAGCAACAGAGTGGATGTTTTTGACTATGATTTAGCCAATGGGAACATAAGTAATCGTAGAGTAGTTTATGATTTCGTTACCCAAGGGGAAAGTGGGTCCCCAGATGGTATGACAATTGACGAGGACGGAAATTTGCTTGTTGGCTGTTGGGGTGGATATCAAGTACATTTATTCACTTTAAAATGATTCTATTTGGTTACATTAAACTGTTTTGTTATTAGATGATTCATATAAATCCCACAACTGGACAAAAGTTAAGGTCAATACCATTTCCAACTGCTAACATTACTTCAGCAGCTTTTGGAGGTCCCAATTTGGATACGCTATATGTAACATCTGCAATGTCAGGATTAAGTCAAATTGATTTGGCCGACCAACCAGCAGCAGGTTCATTGTTCCAAGTGACCAATTTGGGAATACGAGGTCAAGGGGTCTCAAACAATTATAGACCATAGTCATACATTTATTTCAAATGAAAAGAAATTAAAACATTGCACAAAAAAAACAATTTAATATGAGATGTCAAGTTGTAACAGAACAATTAAATAAGAAGTAGCAATGGAAAAGAAAACTAAAACTGAACCAGAATGAACAATATAAAAACTTCCGGCTTCAATCCCAATTTTTTTGCATGCTTCCAGTTTCGCTTTTGTTATAGCAAATTCTGCAAAATCAAGGAGACGGGAAATGTTGTTTAATCGTCTCATCCAAACTGTCTTAAAAATTTTTGATGTTCCACAAACAGCTCCCATCGAGGGCAACAAAGTGGCCAAATTAAATGAGAAAAACAGACAGGAAATGAAAAATATAATTAAACTAGTCCAAGGGAAAATTCGAGAAAACCTCAAAGGAACAAAGATAAGAATGCAAAAGTTGACCAAGGTAATTGACTGGTACGCAATAAACACAAAACGATACACAGCGTTGAACTGTTTCGTTATTTTCTCAATCATCAAATAATGAGATATTGCCAACCGCAGTTTCTGAGCCATTTGATGTTCATGTTCATGATTTGGCGTTAACTTTTCCGAATATTTTGGAAGCATAAAGATACTTTTGCTTCCTTCTTTTAGGGAATTATTTAAAGCAGTAATTCCATACTCAGTTTCTGTCAAATCAAATGGATTTGTAATGAGAACAAGCAATTTGGAGACAGAGTTTGAAAATGTGAGATAAAGGATATAAAAGTGGTCAAAAGTTAACAATATTGGAATCAACGCAAGCAATTGCACGATGACGGAAACATAAAATAGCCACCGGTATTTTACAGGATCCAAAGGATTTCCAATAAACGATGAAATGTATGAAGCGAAAGAAGGAGAGTCCAAATGATTCAAAACAACCCAAAATAAAATGACAACGATCCAACTTGGACTGTAAATCAATACTTTTCGCTTTCGTTTTAAAATCCTTTCGAATATTTCGGATGCTCTTGCAGAATTCCATGCTACATAGAATTTAATATCATAAACACATATTTTATTTCAATCAAAAGTTATTTGATTAATAAGCATTACCATTATAAATCTGGTTCTCCATATTATGCCAATTTGTATAAAAGTCAGCAATTGAATCCGTGTTGAGATGAAAGTGAAAGTAAAATGTCCCCACAAACAATGGTTTCCAAATCCAGCAACTCATTCCAAAAAGTTCGATGGCCCCAGCCCCATGAATTGCCCTGTCTACAAACCTTCCAACTTGGAAGATGAAATAAGCGTAAAGGAAAAGCATGACGATCCAATGCCATACTGACCAAATGCCGTATTTATGAAATCCAATTGAAGAAATTCTTCGCTTGTGTTTCGGCAATGAATTGTTTTCGTAACCTGTTGCAGAATTGTCTTCGTATTTTATGTTATAAGGAATTATCCCCAAAAAACTAACAGCTTTCAAATAACCCTGATATGCAGAAACAGTGGAAAACTCCATTTTTTGGTACAGAAGTGAATTATTTTTTATATCTTTTCCTTATGCATGCAAAGTTGGAAATGTTTGGATACTTTCATAGATTCAAGATAAAGTGAGAAATTGGAAATGATTGATTGAGGGGAGCTTCATAAGCAAATGGAGTAACCAACTAATGGATGCAGACAATTACACAGTTTATTAAGAAGATTTTCACCATTTGATTAAGTTACATTTTTCCTTTGCAAAATATAAAATCAATTTATTGATGGGTGCAAAATAATTGCCAACATGCAAACAAGCCAATTGTTATCAAACGGTATTAGTTTAATTCTGGTCATCTATTTTCTGCGTTTTTTGCAGTGTTCCAATAACTTGGAGGAAGATATTCATCAAAGAGCTCATCCCCTTTGGTAAAAGACATCCATCAAGATGAATCCATCAAATTTATCATAAATTTATGCGCATGTTTATTTACCATTAGTCATTGGATAGCTTTTTGTTAGGCCGCAGTCCACCACATCAATCTAATTTACTGGTTTGTTTGGAAACTATGTATGAGCCCGGAAGATTTGGTAAATGGACCTGAATACTACGAAATGAAATACTGGCAATTATGATTAATCAGTTTGTGCCAGAATCTGATGTACAATTACTATAATCTTATTATAGTTTTAGCCAACTATTGTGAATTTTGAAATTGTCAGCTACAATCCAAATGAAACATCAGACGTTCATCCTATCGACAAAACTTTTGTTGACTCATACTTTAGGGCATCAATAATTATATTATGTACATTTTGTGGAATTTTCCTAGACTTGACCGCTAAGGTCAACGAGTAACCACATACCAAATTTTTACTGATATACATATGCCGACTTCCTCAATAATAAAACTTTAAATAAAACAATATTTTCCTTTATCTTATGCATTCCGCATTAAGTATCTGTAGGTAGTGAAAATGACAACTTCCAACTCATTATTGAAACGAATCACAGAATTAATTCTGATTTTGTGCCTTTCTTATGAAATTCCATCAGTTTCTGGCATTTCTGCTGTTCAGGATTTGACTTTGACACTTTCTGAAAAACGGGCGTTGGACGAGGTTTGTTTTTAATAATGGTTTTGTAAAAATGTTTTTAAAGTTTTTTTTAGTTGAAAAGTAGAGTTGAGAATGATGTTCCAAATGACTACATGAAAACAGAGGTGTATCTCGCTCGTTGGATTAGAGGTTGAGATTAAAAATAATTTTTAAAACAGTGTCCATAATTTATATAGCCCGAGTCAGCAATTTGCATCTTTATAAATGCCATATTTTAATACCCAACCGTTTCAATAATAATCTAATGAAGTCTCATTCAAAATTGAACGTACAAAGTCTTTTCTAAAAGTATTATAAAACATACGGACCATTTCAAATGACAGAATTAGGTCGTCTTTCTTTCTGTACCCATATACAATTCTTCTCGGACAGACAGACGCGTGTACATAAATCCTGACTTGGGCTAAAATACTTGATAATTCTAATATTATGCATTCATCTTAATTATCGGCAGGAGCTGGCAAAAATGTAGACAACGCAGAACGTTTATTTCGTGAAGTGAGCAAATTGGTTTTCTTTTGCAAAATTAAAGAAATTGATTTCGTAGAATTTAAAATGGAGAGCTGAATACAAAATGGATAACATTTTAAAAGAAGATTTTTCGGAAATGGAAAAGGAATTTCCAATCGATTTAGATGGCGTCGATTTCACTGGAAGGCCTGGTACTTTATGAATTACCAAAATTTAAAATACTTTATTTGAGTAATTCGATATCATCTAAATTATTTCTTATCATTAGTGTTGGTGGTCAACGTTGGCGAGGTCAGTTTAGTGTTGAAAAATTGATGATCATGACATTTAATTGTTACTTTTTTGATATTTTCAGTGGGATGTAAGTTGTGGCTGGTTTATAATTAGAACTGTCTTACAAAGACACTTCCGCTCTTTTTGTCCAGGTCAGGAGATCCCATATTCAAGGATTACATGAAGAAAATTACAGATATTCAATGAGGGCTTTGGAGTTGGCGAGTGAGAAGGTGAGAGAAGCCCAATCCAAGGGGAAATTGGTAACGAGGTTTCAGGTTATATTCAATTTAGATGGCTTCAATATAGGTACTTTGATACTTTATCAACCAATTATCTGAAATCCATTCTCATATATCTTTTATGTTTTCGTTCCCAAAAGTTTCACATGCATGCCTTCAATGTAAGAACAAGAACAAAGTTTATTTTTAAAAATATTTGATTGAACGACTGTATTTTGTTTAGGTATTCCTCCGTACCTCAAATTCATAAATGCTATGCAAAATTACTTTCCTGAAATGATTGACAATATTATTTTCATAAATGGTATGAAATATTACAATGTATAAGCACAACGCTCTTTCTTTTTTATAATGTTTGCTATTATTTTAGCCCCGCAAAGTCTGGAATCAGTGTTGAAATTCATCAGGCCAATTGCACGGCCAAGCTTGAGAAAACTAATGAAAATTTTTGGGACAAATAAAAAAGAATGGCAATCGTATCTTTTAAAATTAATCCCAAGAGATCAGTTAGACGCTCGCCTCGGTGGCACGAGAGTTGTGGATTTGGAATAATATTTATTGAAAATATTGCAATCTACTATACTTTCATTATACTCTAAAATTATCTAATTGAAGATCTGAAATTGCTTAATACTTTAGTTTTGTTTCTGAAGCGTTCTCTACTTGAGTAAATTTTGAGTGTTTGTAATACATTTTTAAAAACTGAGCTTGCGAAATAAATAACACACAACAATACTGAATATAGAATGGAACAACACTTGTTAATATTTTAAGGTTTGCTTAGTGCCTTGGAGAAGCCGGAAGCTGTTTAAGGGTTATTCCAGTTGAAAGATTGGGCGTTTTCCCTTCCATCATCTATTTTTATATGCAACACAATATTTTAAATTAGCTACACATGAGTAAACAAATAAAGTACCTCTTTATAGTCCATAAAAAGCTCTTTAAACTTTACAAAGTCGACAAGAGTAAACAACATTTCGAATATCTCGCTTTCAAACATATTTGCATCCCTTTCGTCTCCTTTCTCTGCTCGTTTGCTAGATTAAATAAATGTTGTTATTTTAGTTATGATTTTAAATGCTTCATGTAAGTATGACACAAATACCTAAACTCTTCCACAAAACTGTTAAATTCAAAGTGTTCGTCTCGAAAATTTTTCTTCAACTGTGTCTCAAGAAGATGTGCCATGTCCTGAGAATATGTCTGAAAGATTGTAAAATGTTCATGTCGTTCTTCGTCCTCTCTCTTTCCTCTTCCTCCTGTGGATCGTTTCTCATCAGTTCGATGATGCTCGGAAAATTTTGTCCAGTATGTGGACAAAAAATAATTTTGAAGTGCTTGGAACTCTTCACCTTAATTACAAAAAGCAAATACAAGTTGGCGTAAAACTAAACTAAGAATAGTCGAACTAACCAACAACAATTTCCTCTATCGCTCCAATGACTTTCTCAAAATGATCTGAATTTGGTGAATTATCAGCCACCATCATGAATTCATCTGTGGACAATTCGTCTAATCGTTCTGCTAACGCATTAGCACTTTCCCCACTTCCATCCTCTCTCATGTCATGACCTAGGAAGAAGTATATATGGTATTTCATATCAACTCTTTCCCTAATATTGCTGTCACCTACCGTCCACAAGGAGGACAGGTATCGGAAGCAAATCTTTATCTCCAGCTCCGTCCATCATTACACAAAATGACTTTTCTTCTCTTTAGAAAGCAAGCTGTCGACTATATAATAATTATTGTGCAAACAAAGTAAATGTTAATATTTTGTCCGAACTCAATTCACACTTTCTTCAGAGTGGCTAGACTTTCTTTGTGGCAATGAATGGCAACTGATGGCTAATCGATGCAATTGATTGATTTAATTCTTGAAAATGGCATGGAAAAGGGAAGAAAAGTTACATTTGTAAAGTATATATGCAATTACCAGAGGAAGCGGAGTTCAGGTGAATTTTTGGGAAGAAATAAAAAAGTCTTTGTTTTGTGTTCTTATTGAAAGCAACCATGACAACTTTCTCATTGCTTTTGAATTATTGGCAACACCTTTGTGCTACAGACGCCAATTTATTTCCAATTATGCCAATTGCCTTCCTTTATTGTATGTTTGCATGAAATGAACGTGAATGTGACAGCATTGGTCTTTTGATGTTTACATGTCTTTGTGTATTATGTAATGTAGATATTATCTTTGTAAACGCAAGAAACGACGGTGGATGCGACAAATGTCGCATGCATGATGACACAACGGTTAAAGTTTTGATTGCTTTTTAGTTAAGTTCGGGTTCGAATCCGACAAAATCACATTTTCTGGTAATGGCCTATAAATAACCTGCCAACGATATGCAGATGTTTCCTCCACTCGGGTAAACAAAAAACAAAAGTATAAAAAAGCAAAAGTTTTTTTTGGTTGTTGTCGGATTTGAACCTGTACTTAACTAAAATGCAATCAAAACTTTAACCGTTGTGCCACCATACCATGCGACATTTGTCGCATCCACCGTCGTTTCTTGCGTTTACAAAGATAATAATTATAGTTCTCATTCTAAATGTTTAACTCGTAAACACTATCCATTCACCAAATACCCATTCTTTCAAATGCCAAAATATTCTAATCATTAGAGAAAATAATATGTGGTACTATTACAAAATTCATGTTTGGTGGTTTAAAAATTTGTAGAGAAAGTAGGTGCTATATATAAATAGGTTGACATATCTACAATAGCTTTGATATTGATAAGTCACTTTATACTTGAAGCAATCATACTATCTATAGTAATATGTTTATAAACCAAACTCATTTATTTTTGTCAATCAAACTTTTTTTAAATAGTTGTTTTCATTTAGTCAAAAGTTGATTATTTGCTCAGGTCGACAATTATCAGACTGTATAACGAATAATCATTTACAAACAGGAAAAAATATTGTCATATTAATATGAAACGTGAAATATCCTGGGTTTGCTCATTTTGTAATTTAAAATGCGTTAATTTTTTCAACGCTTACCAATTTGAAAAACCGAATCTCGAACCAATGTAAAGTTTAAAGGGGAAAGTGCCTTCCAATCGGAGCAGCGAGGACCCCTTTTTGAGGCCCACCGTTCAGGAGAAAGCATGCTTTCCCCCACAAATAGCGCCCCAATTTCCCCATTTGGATCCAGCCAGATCTGGCAATACACCTTGAAGGTGTCCCCTTCTCTATCATCATTATCATCTTCGTCATCATTTGCAACAAATGCACTTGCTTGCTGTTGTTGTTGTTGGGATTGTCTCGGAGAAAGTTGCGACTGACGACTAGGTGACACTCTTGAATGAATCGGGACCTGAAGCTGTTGGGCATATTGTCCCCTTGTCAAACTTTGAAGGTCGAATTGTTGTTGTTGTATTTGTGTTCCGGCGAAATTCTGTTGCTGCTGAGCAATAATGGACTGTTGGGTCAATCTTGATCTTGAAGAAATGTTTCGTTGTTGTGAGCCAACTGATTGAGTAAATGATTGTAGCTGAGAAAATTCGGAGAGACTGAGATCACTTAAATTGGAATGATGATGCCGAGGGGTATTTGTTTGTCGACTAGATAAGCTTGCAGACTCCAATGCAGTTAGAGGGATAAATGGATGACCAGCAGCAATAGAAGTTGGTGATGGATTACTTAAAGGAATTTGAGAGACTCCAGACGATCTTCGAGATCTTGAAGCCCTGGGAATCCCGGAACATTTTCGAAAGTGTTTTTTCACTTTATTATTTGTAATAAATGAGGTCCCACATTTTTCACATTTGTGTGGTTTATATCCTGCGTGACGGTTAGCATTATTAAAATATAATATTAAAAAAGTATTAAAAGATTATTTATCCAACCAGTGTGAATTCTAATGTGCATTTTGTATGCAGCCAGTTGATTAAATCCTTTAGAGCACCATTCACATAC
>JAQIXN010000875.1:0-26588 GCA_034698145.1 Proisotoma minuta | reverse complement strand
GTAACAAAAAATGTTTTGATTCCCTTTTGTTTTGTACGTGTTTGGAACCTATTTTTGAGGTTACAAAAGATGCTAATGGCATTTTAAAATGGTCTTCACTACACTCTGGGTCGGGCTACATAAACTTGCGTTGCACAGTGAGTTTTTATGTGAAAGAATTGTGTAAATGATATTGGAAAATAAACACGCACGAGTCTTTTGAGCAAAAACTTTCTCTACATAGATGGGAGAAAGTAACCAAAAGTCTGACTGAATGTGAGCATCTCAACTTGATTATCATTATGTTGTTCTTGGATGTCTTTTCTCTCCAGTTCGTTCTCGAAATAGATACTGACCATTACTGATACTGGTGGGAGAGGACAAATAATGGAACTTACTTCGTGTCCAAGTTTATCATGTTCCGCTACGTCTTGATTACTTTTTGACATGGAAGCCACATCCAGAGCCAAAGTTGATGAAAGTTGTAGTTTATGAAGTATGAAGAGAAGTCCCAAAAGAAGTACTTCCGCTTTCCCCATTCTGATTTCCTCTCTTCAACTAAATAATAAACAAAATTGAAAATAGTACTAACGTTATGTGAATCACGGAAATTTTGTGGTCAACACTAAATGATAACTTTCATTTTAGAACAGTATTTTTATAAAATTAATCTGAGAAAAAATATTGAGAAAGATGAGATTGAGTTTTCTAATTTTCTTAAATCTAAGGCCGATTCCCTAGAGGAAGTTATAGTTATCATGCTCCTCGGAATTTACTTTCAATTTTTATTTCAGAAGAAAAATGATTTTTATTTCTTTACCTTATGTATATCGTAATTTTATATGAATATCTGGACAAGGCGAGTATTTAGTACGACTGAAATACAGTTGGATGAGTTCTGGACATTTATACTTTATAAAGGATCTAACCCCATCATTTTCCAGGACTTCCTGGTAAATCGAAATCCTTAATTTTCAATATTGAAAGAAAGATTAGACATTATAATTGAGGGGATTGCTTCTTCTGAGATTGAGGGTTACAAAAGGGTACAAAGGATTTAGAAAAGGATTGAATTCAGAGCTGCCCTCAAATTATTGGAAGGTCAAGTTCACGGCTACTCATTTATTCTCTTCCGGATACAAAATAAAAATTCAATATAGAAAAAAATTGTAAATATTTTCTAGAACGTTTCTGTCTCAATTTAAGTTTATGGTAGTAGCATTCTAAATACTTAAAGCAATGTTTTAAATTTAAAAGGTTTGTACATGTGACCCTAACCTAACCAATATTGAAAAAAATGAGAGAAGGCCAGTCCCTAAGGCACAAACAACCCGTAAAGATTTGAGTTTTATGATGGTATGCTTGGTTCTAGAGCAAATCGGGGTCATTTCTCAATGTCAGGCTCTTCTTCTTCTTCTTCTTTCCTACCTTGTTTGCTCTTTTCCAATTTACACAGACCACAAACAAGGCATTGTCATTCTCACCATATTTTATGACTTGGACTTACAATTTATCCGCAGAATGGTCTCACTAAATACATACTGATAGTTGGAGATGAACCTTCTGTTTTTCGGGTTCCTTGAAGGGGAAAGCTTTATTAAAAGGTACATGGTAAGAATAATGAACAGATCATGGGCTCTGATCTTTCACGTAATATAGACAAAAGACAATAATGAATTGCTGAACTGGTCAAGGAATACGTAATTGTACAGCACTGAAGCAAAATCCGTGAGTTTATACTTGTCATAATCTGCAATTTCCTATCTTCCGGTTGCTTTCACTTGAACAATTCCATTTTAGTGATAATTAATATATTTTTTCTTGATACTTGATCAGGATATTCGCTTTAATGAACCATTCCTTTTAATTTTTATTAACGTGTATAAGCTCGCTTTGTAAATATTGTTAAAGGATTACATTTTGAAATTATCTCAAATTGGTGTCATCTTGTTCTCCGACGTAAATATTATTAATGATGTTGTTGGAACGGGAGTATATTGTTTAAAGGGTGTTGTTTTGCCATTTGCCGAACCAGTTAATTACATCCTCACATTGCCAAAAACATCTCATTCTCATCATCATTATCACCAAAAGAAAAGTTTTCTCGGCTACTTCCTGTTGTTCTAACAATTTTTTCTCCGCTTCTTTCCGTCTCTTTGTACAATGAAGTTAAATGAAACTAAACAGTTTTAAAAATGTAGCACCTTTTATGTATGCTTCTTTTTTGGAATATGTTCCACGTCGTTGTAGAGTGTTACTTTCACCAGTAAAAGTCCTACTAACGTCTACCATAACCATTTGCAAAATGCTTCTAGGATCCTTTAGTTACATATGAGATGAGAGTCGGTGGTTGGATGGATTGGATGATGGTTGGTGGTGACCAGTTTAGTTGATGGCAAACTGACGATCGCTGACGATGTACGGCCATGGATGGGAATAACGTAAGTGAAGTGGACGTCCCATTTCAAAACCTTGCAAAGTTACTCAAGATCCAGAATCGAATGGCTGCTGCTAAAACGATGTCCATAAAGTCATTTTCTAACTGCCTGAAACTTTTACAGTGACAGTGTTGATGAGACAGACATTCATTCCTTAACTGAAGAATCCTTACTTAGTTGCTCGCTTTCTCCCATGATACTTATTTATATTATAGAACAACTTGTATATATACTTATACTTGGGTTCATGTAATGAATAGAGTTAAATTTAAGTGTATGCATTTTGATGCAAAACTATAAAAGTAAATATTTTAAATTTTTCTCCACTACCATAATAATCCTTGGATATTTTGCATCCAAAATTCCTTTGTCTTTTGATTGCGATTTGAGGATTGAGAGTCTCAATTTGAGACTGTGACAACTTGGGAAAAATTTCATCCATATTTTTACCATGATATTTATGAGTTGGCTACTTCCGATCGTTTTTTCCTCAGATAGGTATTATATGTTCTTGTGCAATTGAGCTTGACAAGAATAACCGTATTTCATTAAAATCTACAATGTTGTAAATCTATGCACTCATTGCTTTTCATTGAAAGGATTGATGAGTGTTTCCTGCTGGCAGCCCTCAAAGTCTAAATCTAACTCTCCTCCCTCCCAGTTGTGGAGGGGTCATTTTGGCTAATGGACAACACTCTCTGTGGTTGTCGACGACTGCTGCTGGCTAATTTAGATACTTTCCATTCAATCCTCAGTTTTAAACTTTCACTTTATTGGTCCCATGAAGTCATTCCCCTTCCCAACAGTTTAGTTAGTTGGCAATATATTGAAGTTGGTCGGTTAGCTTCAGTAAATTCAGATCACATATTTCAAATTTCATGCCTCATTATTTTGAGCCCTTTAAGCTAATGTTTGTCCCCATAATTTTACAAACTTGTAGAGAGGAAAAAAGGAAAACTTGTGTAAAAATGCCAACATTTGCTTTTCATCGGAGAAAGTTCAAATGTTCATAACTTGTTATAAAAGTGGTATAATACAAAAGATCAAAAAAGCTAGAGCTGATCAGTTTATTAGAGTAGATAGCTATACTTTTTTCAATGGAAAGACAAATAAAAAAAATCTTTTATGTGCGATGTGTTGCTTTCTTTTTTATTGTTCCACAACAAATTAAGTTGATAAGCACCAAAAAGCCAGAGGCAGGGTGAAGAGGGGAGCACTAACAAGATAATAGATGAAATGTTGAGACAAATCATTGATCAACCACTGAAACGACGATGAACTCGTACTTTTGTATTGTTTATGAGCAAATAGATGAGCTCTTTTGCACCATTCTCAAATGAAGTCAAACTAAACGTAAACGCAAGTAACGAAGAGACGAAGCAATCATTTGCAGACTTGAACATTATTTCACGATTTATTGACGAATCTCATATTGACCGGTTTACACGACCACACCCACATGGGTGGTACAAAGTACATAGTTTACTTGTAGATTGATTCCTCAATTCATTATTTTTCGAACAACACCCCACATGCAATTTCGACATTTTACCACCTCCCTAGGTCACGACAAAGTCAAAGGTCAAACGTTATTGCATACCATTGAACTCCATTTGCTGAGAACTTTCGAACGATATGACACTTCACCCATGTTATCATTGACATTTTAGGCTCACTGTGACCTCTGAACTAGTAGGTCATAACCTCCTGGGTACATCTTAGAACTTGGCATGAGATGGGGCCTCAGAAAGATGTATACCAAGTTTAAGATTGCTAGATCAAAGCGTTCGAGAGTTATCGCGCAACCGGACAGACAGATAGTCTGAGACAGAGTATAAACTAAACAATAATGTGGTGCTTCGCCCCATAATAACCAACAGAATTCAGAGAATGAATGCGGAACGCGTATAAGAGTCCCTAAGGGCTTTGGACGGTGGATTGGATGTGGATCATAACTCAGACATAATTGTCATCGTCCTCATGAAGGAAATAAAATGAGGATTGTTGTGTGATGAATAGGACCAAATGACATCCTAAAAGAATTCCATTTACTTTCCCTCAAACCATTTTGTTCTGTTGTCACTCAGTTGTACATATACAGATAACAGTTGATGAGTTGATCATTTATCCGACCCAGTAATGAAACCAATGAATGACGCTCTAATTCTCACGAACAGTTTTTCATGTGTGATATGTCAAATCAACATCCATTTCATTACACGAACTCTGTCATTTACGACCAATAAAACAATATCAACATCACACTTTCGGACATCAAATGAACTTCATTAGCCCTTGGAAGGAAGACATAAGGTCACCACTTTTACATACAATAATTAACTGGAGCAAGGGCAAACAAGAAACCAAATTATCTAATTAAAAGTTGTCACAAATTTTGTAAAGAATTTTTGCAACATATAACATCCGGAGAAAAAAAAATGTAGCGTCATTTCTACTTTATTATATTATAAGCGAGAAAAAACTTTATTTTCTGGCAAAAGTACAACAAACTATTCCAACTATTCAAATTAATACTCAACTTGATTTATTACTGGAAGAATTCAGACAAATAGATTCTATACTTACAGTTTTTGGGCTACATTTTGCTAGTACTACCAACTACCATTAAAAGACCTCATAGGTCAGGAATAAAATTGCAAAAATTTCCGCACTGCAGCAGCCAAGTACTCATTTGAGAGAAAATTTTGCTCATTTTTATACCCCTTTTGTTTTAAACAGTGGGAGTTGTAAGTGTCAGCAAAAATGTGAAAAGAGGAGGAAAGGAATGCCATTATTGCAATGTAATGGACTTGGATGAGATGCAATTTAGAAGGCTACAAATGCAGTGAATTGGCCCAATGGCTTTGCTAACAAATGTCTGACAACGGTGGTTAGTGGATGATTAAACCAAATTCTACCGAACCAGAATCAAAAGTAACAGAACGTTGTACAACTTGTACGCATGGGGTTTATTATGTTTTGGCCACTAAAAGAAAGTAAAAGTTAACTCCGCCTGCTCGTAAATCTACATTCACTCTGTAATAAATATAAAGCTTTTAATAGCAGCGTCTTAGGCCATCGTGTTTTCCCAGCAAAAACATGATCATCATGTGCCACCATCACCTTCAAAAAAGAGAAAATAATGAGAAAGCTTATAACCTTCACATGTATTGCAATCTTAAACTGAATCCGTTATCCTCAAAGGAAAAGAATATTATTTCCTGATTTCATTTCTGGGTACGTGCGAATAAGCAGCCTAAAATAAAAGTTTCATTTTAAATTTGATTAATATTTGAGTAATTTTAGCTTGTCATCAAAACTTATTAACTTGTAATTTTATCATTGACTATTGAAAAATTGGTTTGACAAGTATGACTTTCTTTTCCTACATATTTTTTTCTGGATTTAATTTCAATGCCAATTAACTTTGAAGAGTTATCGATAATTGTAATCAACCCTCTTTCTAGAGGGATTATTTTGTGCGTACGTGTGGTTATTGTGCTTTCTCCGCTCTTGCTGAAACCATTGTAAACTAGTAAACTATATAGCCATTAAGGTGTACAAGTTCAAAATGTTCAAATATAATTTCAAAAACTTTTTTCATTACGACTTTAAATCTAAAGATATTTTTAATGTCCTTGATTTTTTCTTCAAACATTTTTCCTACCCATATTTACCTTACAAATGGGATCCGAAGAAGAGACTTTTATTGGCGACTCCTTCATCTCAGTTAACATATTTCTGGTTTTCCTCTACAATTGTTGTCCTCTACTTTACACTTTCCTTTGTTGAGGTTTATAAAATGTGGGAGGCATATCCCAATTGTTTGAAGAATCCAATGGAGTTATTTTTTGTAGCCTATTTTTTAAATATGCACAGTTTGGCATTTCTCTACATTATAGTTTCTCAAAGAAAACACGCTCGTGTTTGCGGACAAAGTATAACAAGCTTAATAAAGTTGGAGAAGGACGTCAAATGTAAATATTTAATATCTAACCTTATTCAAAATAACATTTTATGCAATTTTTATACTATTTATAATTAGATATTTGGAGCAGTGGTGATAAAACGGAAAACACGATTGACTTGATTGCAATAGCCATGCAAAATATTGGTAACTCTTGGTTGACGCCATTTGTTGTTGGAACGTTTGGTGTGTTCAAAAACGTTGATCCAGGAAGAGTCCTCGTCCTCTCTTGCTCAATCTTTACTGACGATCCTTGGTTTTGCAGTTCGGGCTATTTTATCGGTTTTAGAATGCTTTTATTGGTTTATGTGTGTTTAGAAGTGTGGCGGATTCTTGCTATGAACTTTTTACTTTCACCTTTGGCTTTGAAACTCATTTTATTCGTATTGAAGAAAATTGCTGGTTATCCTGATTGGTGGGCTTTGTTACAAAGTACTAAAAATTACAAATTTTCCAATGCAAAATTATTCAGGCAAACGATATGTTATCACACTTGCATCCATTTGATTATTGTGGCTATGCATTATCTACTTCAAGTAATCCTTCCTCCATTGTTATTGGGCGGAATGGGATTGGTTATCCTGTTGGATTTTGCAATAATTAGACTTGTAGGGGACATTGAATTAATACTTTTTCTAGGTCTTTTTGTGGTTTCTTTATTAGTTAAAATCATAACAATTCTTTTACTCCCCCAAGCTAGTAATGTTCACAATTGTTCTAGAAAATTTATACAATATTGGAAGATCAAAGCTTTTGATAAATGGAAGTCTCGAAGAGTTAAGGCAATTCGTCCAATCAGAATTCATTTTGGAAGCTTTTATTACGCAAATAAAAGAATGACAATCAAGTACTTGTTAGCAGCTTTAAACAATACTGTCGATGTACTGTTGACATTTTAAGAATAAAAACATTTTTATACAATTATATCAAGTGAGGACTGTAATTATGTTAAGCTTGTATTTGCAAAATAACATTTATTAAAGAGTAAAAATCAAATGACGTTCCCTTTTGTTCTAAATACTTTATACTTTGATTGTTTACCCAAACTTCAACTTTCAAAGTTCAAACAAAAAGTCTTGAAAAGCGTTGCCTTCTGAGTCCTTTGTTTCAGCCATTTATTAATTGTGTTTGGGTTATATAACCCAAAACTATGTTGACGTTTAATTTACTAGATAATTTAATCAAAACTTTTGGACGTATATAAGCAGCACAAAATTGTAAAGTAAGAAAGTAGTTAACTCTTGTATAAATAGCTCTTTACTTAAATTAAGAAGGACTTTGTTGGAGCTAAGAATTCTTAACCTTTGATCTTTATATAGCTTTTATACTTGCATACAACTTATAGTCTTATGAAACGATGAGCATTTAAATTTCCTAGTAGGAATTTCCTACATTATCAAACTATTTAGCTTTCACCATTTAACTCTGATATTCAAATTTTTTAATGTGTGGTACAAGATCATAAATCTATAATTACTTCATGACTATTAACTGGGCTGATCATTTTCAAAAGTTTTATAGTGAATAGATAGAATGTTGGTTGAATTGTTTGTAGCATTCCATCGGCGCTTTGCCTTATTAAAATTCTGGTCATGTCACCCTTAAACTCACCTGGGTCTTCACGTCAAACGCTCTCATAAACTTTGAGTTGATAAAAAAGGAAGGCTTGTCCAAATTATTCAGCCTTGTCACAAATCCGTTTGCATTACAACAGAGGAGAAAGTCACACTGTCCCTATGCTCTGCTGTCAGGCAAGACACGTGGATGTTTTTAGATATTGAAAAATTTGCCAACTTGCATTTATATTATTGCTGATGTCGTATACTATACTGCCAACAAGAAATATGACTTTCTGCGAATCAAGGCTAAAATAGAAAGCTCTGTCAGATGAGTTTTGAAAAACGTCTATTTTCCTTTGAACGGACACTCTCTCCTCCTACTGTCTTGAGCAGCTACTTGTTTGGAGACAGCAATGGATAATAAATGAATAAAAATATTTCAAAATCCAAACTGAAAAAGTTTAATTTGACATGTTATCCTTTACATTTAACGATGTTTACTACTTTGATAATGTTATGCTTTTTGAGACACTTGAGAACATTTTGAAATGAATAATTGTAAAAATGATGCAGCATTGTTTATACGACTTACGATTAATAAACTCTAATTATTATTGTGGCACAAAGACAAAGGAAACATGAAAGGCTGCAACTTTTTGTTTGCCATCCCCATTTGCAGTTTCACAATATTTAAGTAAATTTGCATTTTGCAATCCAGTTGTGCTGCCTTTGTGTGGGCGTTGTTTATAATTTAATTTCTTATTTTGCACTTTATTTTACACCTGAGGAAAGTATTTCGTTTATATTAAAAAGGAGAAGAAAGAGGAGCGACTAAAGTGAAAAGGAGATGACAATGTAAATAAAATAATATTTGAAGTGCTTTCTCCGCTCCTTTTTTCATCAGCACAAACAAACAAGGAGAAGGAGATGGCAGATTGGCTGGAATTTTTCATACTTGATGGAAATTGTTGAGCTGACTTTTACTCCTTTATATATAGGTAAAGAGACAAGATTCATTTTGTGCAACTTAGTTGAGACGTCTTAAGAGGATTCAGTCTTCCTGTCTCATCAAGCACAAAAAGTTGGTAAATAGGAACTGATTTCCAAAAGAAAGAGAAAAAATCTCCGCTTGAGATGTTCACGATATTTGGGGACTCTTTTTAAGAGTTCCTTCCTAATTGTGAAGATTCCGTTGGACTAAAAACATTCACTTTTCCCTGGACTTAATAAATATGAGGAGGAAGTATGAGGAGTTGATAAATAGAAAGCTCTTCTTCTAACATAATTCAAGGTCTAAGCAATTCATCTACTAGAAAATGTTGAATGTGTATGTGAGTGAGTGACATATCTGTTCTCCATGTCCTAGTTAGTATTCCCCATCCAACTTGTGCCACGCACTATCTTTTCTCCTGGTGGGTGAAAGTACTAAAAGTAGAGAGGAGTGATAGATGAAGACCTGGCCAAACGGTGCTGATAACAGCTTAGAAAATCCTAAACCAACGCCAGAATAATGGCAAAAGAACTTACAAATCTCAATCCTTTAGAAAATGAGCCTCTTCAAGTGCAAAGCTTCACTTGCGTCACATGCACGACATTAGATGCATACATATATATATATATATATATATACTTTCTCTATCTACTTAGGATTAGTCCTTAGCCTATATTTTTCGCCGCTTACTTTTTATTTGATTTAAAAGTTTTAATTAGTCCCCGAAACTAAGAAAAGTTACAATTTTATTATTTCTCAGAACAAAAAGCCTGTCAGACATCATTTACATTTTCCAAAAATATATATACTGACATTAAATTTCAAGTAATCAGAGAAAAACGAGGGCATTATTAAATATCTGTAACAAGTGAAAGGGGAATTCTTTTAATTTGGTAGAAAGTTGGTTTGTCGGTTATGAGGGAGTGAAAGTTTCCTCCACTTTCCCTCAGTCTATTTCTTTTCTCTAGAGTGGGGATAATGCAATAGATATACAAACATCGCAAGTCAATATTAGTTCCCAAATTCCCAAGGAATACACAACGCTATCTCAAAATATATAATGCACATCCGGGAGCATGTAAGAATTGAAGGGAAAGGAGGCCGCAAAGATTGCAAAAACGGGCATAAAATATTTTACACACTTATTGCATTGAAAATCCGCTTTAGCTTTCCAAACTATTTTTTCATATATTTATTAATAATCCCTCACCCTGATTACACAACTTCATAAAATATTACACGATATACATACATATCGTATAAATGGAATATGATATTGAGGAGGAATACTTTTTTTATTTCCGTCTACGCGGAAAGAATTGAGGAGCGACTTACACAATTGGAGAAATTCTTTTCCTTCGGTCAATTCACTAAAGGGAGTAGGAAAGTTGTTGAAATATCAGTCACTATACTTTTATGGCCGGGAGAAGAGCGACCAAAAGTAATAATTGTATTTGTCCTCGTCAGTTGTTGTTTCCCACAGGACTTGAAACCGCTTTCTCTTCCCATACGCATATACTATATATATACATGCTTCTTGATAATATTTCCATTCGTGATCTACTTGCATGCCACAGAATTCCATCACTAGTATTTCACACAATGGGTGGTCTTCCAAGAATACAATTAAAACTTTACCTCACAAGCTCTCATATGAATGAATGTGGCCGGGGCTCACCTTTTGTGGCTTCTATTTAAAAGGGCAAACGTTTTAGTGCCAGATAACCCAAATCCTTAATCTGTCTTCACCCTTACTTTTTACATACATATATATTATATACTACATACGATAGAATTTATTCAGTTAAAAGGCCAAACGTGTATTGAGTTTGAGTATGATGCAATAATAAAGTTTTGAAGAAAATATTTGTTTTATTGCCCTTTATTTATTTTTCTGCGAGTTGAGCTGCTTTTATTTACAAGATATTTTTTTTTATTGTTTTATCAACTTTTACTTCTAAATGAGTCCGGAATATCAAACTTTTTGTGCAAATATGAAAATATTAAAGGGTTAGCAAAGTGGTGGCCTGAGGTGGGCTCTTTGGTCTCATGACACTTGGCTCCTTTTCTCCCTCCAAATACAGAGGTCTGAGGTGAGTGAAAGTTATTTCAACAATTCAAGTACCAAAAGTTGGCCTATAATCGTCAACTTTGTGTCCTGGCTTCTTATTAAAACATGTGCTTGACTAAGAAGGGAGTGGGTGAACATGAACTCATTTCTAGAAGGATATCAAAAATTTCATCCTTTGTACTTTCAGATGAAAAGATGAGATCTGTTATTAAAATTAAATGAAAATAGATGAGGGTGGAGAGGCATTATGGTAGGGAGGCTTAAAATTGAATGCTTTTCTTTTTCCATGTAAAAGTTTAGGGAGGTTATATAGCGAGAAGAAATGTGATGGTCTTGGTTGACGGCTTTCATCTTTTCGGGACTACCAATTTCCTCCTTTTTATTATAAATGAGGCAATAAAGCATACACCTTTGCAGGATATGTAAAAGATGCTGTCTGCATTTAAACGGGGAGAAAGCGACACTCAAGAATCAAGCAATTTAAGGAAAGACGAAATTGGGGCAGTTAAACTTTTCGTTTGCTTGAATTACTCCATTTGGAAGTATTAGTCTCAATCCTTGTACATTTTTGGATTTCGTCTACGTGCAAAAATACAAATGGCATTGTTGAATCCATTTAATGGATTAGATTTGTACAAATGAATGAGTGACAGTGACACGGGTGAAATTCTTCTTTACTTTCACTCTTATTACGTAAGAACGATCATCACTTTTGGCTTTTATTCAATTTGATTCAACCTTCGCTACACTTTCACTTAAGTTTATGTTACACAATAATAATAAGATTACATTCACATATTTATATTTAATGTATATTTTTTGAATAAGACAGGAGCCAAAAATAACGGTAATACATTAAGAATATAGGTACATACATAATATTTAAATTACTTTTATACACATTAATATTGTAACAGTTCTGTTTTAAAAGTGTGATTTTGTAGTTGTGTTCCATGATTCAAATGTTATAGTGAGTAGATGAAATAATATTATTATTAATATCATTATTACTTACTGCATATATTAATATATACCCGCATAAGTATTTATTTATATGGTAGGTGAAAGCAATATTTATTTATCTTAACTGCATATTACATAATCTACAGCCACCTTTAGCCTACATTTTTTCCCACACACATAAAAAAGGAGGAAATGTATATATCCAAAATGATTTAACTTATTGACTTAATATATCATATTTATATAGACTTATACTGTATACATTTAGCTTTACCTGCCTCGGCTTTCCATGATAAATTGTAAACATCAATTATACAATGATTTAAGAGACCCATTTCATTCGATTTTATTACCCCAGCCTCCTATTTCTTTCTTCCAAAACTGGGCTGTGTTTTCACTTACTTGAGACTTGCTTCTAGAGATCAAAATGAAGATGAGACACTGTTGGTTGTTAAACTTTGTTGAGAATGGAAATTTATATGTAGGAAAGATTGAGGAGCCCGTTTTCAGTTTTGGCTTTACATTGAAACTGCGTACTTTTATTTCTCGCTTGAAATGAAATAAATTGGTGCTGGAGATTTATCAAACGACGTCTTATTTCACTAAACGTATAAAATATTAGACAAGGAAATACTCAAATGCATTTGTGGAATGGTTCCAATGTCCTTTGACATGATACCAATAACAGATATCAATCTTAAGCCTGAACAATGTTGTGGGATGCTTTGCAATTTCCCTTAAAAATGAAAACCCTTTCCCTTCTTGCTTCTTCTGGTTTTGGGTCTCCCTTTCTCCGCGTCCCAGGATTTTACAAACAAACGCCGTTCTATAAACAAAGAACACATTAATTATATATGTATATTTATGTTAAAAATTATGTGATAAAATGTATTTATGTAAACTATATAAAACTACACATAAATCATGCTTAAAGCTGACACAAAAAGTTAATGTCATGTCCTTGCACTAGTTATTAAATTCCTTTAATCATGTTGCAGCCCTGTAAAAGTCCTTTCACCAAATGTGACCCAAATCGAAGGGATGTGACGGCCCAAAGAAAGATTTTCAGGAAGGACAACGTGCAACAAATTCCCACGCTCCAGTTGCTTTTAATTCAAGTCAACTGAATTTGTGGATTGGATTGAAGCGCATGTGGAACATTCATTTCAGAATTTCAGCAGATCTCTTCCTTTAGCTCTCCTGTCGTAAATTCTTGGAGAAGAAGGCAAACTAAGGGTACAAATAGGTGGTTGTATATCTTAACAAGAAGTAGGATCTCTGCGTCTGCTGGGACTAGAAATGAAATGACTAGACAAGGAACATAATATTGCAGTCGTAATCGTAATATTGTCAGCCCTGTAGCTTTATTCACTTTGACATCGACATCTGACTATTTCAGAGCAAGAAACGACCAATATAATAACAACCAAACTGATAGTGATCCTTAAATTTTGGACCCTCTCTCCCTGTTCTCTAGAGAAAGCTAAGAACTCAAATGCGAAATGAAATAAAATGGCTAATATTCCGAAATGAACCCGTTTCTCTCAAGTACATACTCAAGTTATGACCATTCTTTTAATAAACTTACTAAAACTTTCTATTAAATAAGAAATAAACTGCGAACTGAAAAGTAAAGCATTTTTTATGATTTCGTTACAATTATTCTTTCTCCACAATGTTTATTTCATAGTTTAAAACAATTTTTAAATTATAAATTGTCACTTAACGGCTTAATAAATTGAAACGTATTTTTTTAAATAAAATAATGTCAAAGAAGATAACAATATTATATAGCTGCCAAAACACAAAGATCTTGCTTTGATTACTAAGTATATAGTAATAATAAACCATCTTATAGCAAAAGAAGAATGATGGTTTTCATAACGGCTTTGTTATCTCCCATTCAAACAAAAGAGAAGAATAATTCACGTATCCAAACATGTCAAAATTGCATATTATATATTTAGCTCCAATGCTAAATCTGGAACACGGTTCATTCGTTCTTTTTAGCAGCAAAATGGATATGACAAAGAAAACTCAAAATACAATTTTTCTTTCCCACTCACTTACCTACTTTCTTTCTTCTAAAGCACACTTTTGGCAGTCAAACAATGTCATTGCTCTAGCCGAAAGAAATGGTTTTGTTCAGTAAAGTCAAACCACATTGTCTTGTCATTTATTGTTAATACTACTTTCACCTCTGATAGAAAAAGTGTATGTTAGCCTATGCAAAAATAAGTGAGCTTTTAAGAAAGAATGGACATTGCCCATCGGTTACTTATATTTGAACAAACTATTTTGCTTGACACTTATTTTCTATACGTACATATATGTTTAGCTTCATTTGTTGGATGTGAATAGAACTGGCCACCAGCATTATATTTGTTTATTTATAGAAGGGATGATTAAAGGAGGTGATGAGAGTGGAAAGGCTTCTGTTGGAATTGGGAGGTTTTGTTGGTTAATCTGGAAGAAGAAGTCGGAGATAAGGACACCTCTGGGACTTGAAGTCTTCTTTCTCCCTCCTAGCCTACTTTTCCAACCCAACCAAGGAAATGATGACTTTTCTCCGATTTGGGATCCATCTCAATCCACCCACTTCTTCAACCCAACCAACAAGCTAAACATGGACTTCCAAACAAGAATTTCTTCCCCTTCCTTTGCAGAAAGCACGTCCACATTCTTATGGAGATTAGACGAGTAAACTTTGTCAGTGATAACTCACTTAAGTTTCCTCGTGTCACTCCTAAACTAAATGAAGATTTAACTCCAAGTTACTTTGCTTTAGCTGCGTATAATATAAGTACATAGCTAAATTATTGGGATCATGAATGTATACGATTAAAGTTTGCAAAATATTATAATTGGTAACTGGAAATCATAAAAGTTTGAATATACAAAATAGTTTGTATAAGAATACTATATATAAACTTCACCATCTGATTTTTATTATAAAGGGAACACTTCTTGCCAAATTTCCGCAACAGCAGAATAACAAGTGCCAACCTTGGTTCGAGGCTAAAGATCATGCAGACCACCAGAATGTATAGGAAATCGGAAGTGGTCCGGGTGAATCGCTTGAATGGTTTTACTCCTTATATTTTCTTCAATGCCCTCACAAAAAACTTAAACATTGGGCTTCTTGTTTGGTGACACGTATTTTCTTTGTCCAACTGAGTGAAAGCCAAGTAGGGAAATGTATATACCCCATGCAATAACAATCTCAGCACAAAACGCATCTTCTTTGTATGGCGTACTTTATCTTGCATTCCATTTTTATCCCCAAAATAAAACTGGTTGACACACATTCACAAAAGGAAACTGAGCCAAATCCAAATATAATGGGATGGGGGAAATGTTTATGCTGCATTGGGAAAAATCAGAAACACACCCTCGCATGCAAAAAGATGGAGAAACAAAAAATATGTGTATAAGGAGACCTTCTTTTTATGCAAAGGGTCCCCACTCTAAGAGATTTTGTATAACCACTTCAAACCCAGAAATGGAAGAAACAGAGTCAACACTTTAGAGAGTGAAAGTTTGTTTTCTGCCAACCAACTCTACTGATTTGCATACACTTTCCCCAAACAGATACTACACACTCCTTTTCTATCAAACTCTGACCCAGAATCAAAAAATCTTGGATAAGTTTCCCTCGCTCTCCTTATCTTCTCTTTTTGGATGTTATTCCCTGTCAGTTGGAGGAACCTGATTTACTTGTGGGAAAAACTTGTACTCGTTCCTTACAGACATAACCCAAAAATTCAAATGTTGGAAAAAGTTTGGCTTACAAAGTAAATCGATGATGTACTACAGGGATTTGTGCAAAGGGGATATTTTATTATTCCTCTTTTATAATTCAATTTCGTCTAAGAAATAGATTTGTATCTTTTGAGATAAGTTATATTGACAATTGACATTGATTTAAGCATACTTTTAGCGAAATTAAAACTGCAATTCAAAGTATTCAAACTGACAATGTTGGCAGATAAATAGTCTATTAACTTTACTTTGCGTCATACTCAGATTGATTTATAAAACTAGTTTCTATCCTATTTTGATTCAATATTTGAGAAATACATATAATGCAGTACGAGTATGAAATTACATGAAAAATCCACGCAATCCGGACTATTTGTGGATTTAGAAATTCTAGAACTTGAAGATTTGATATTATTATGTAGGCTGAAATTAACATCTACATATTTATGTAACAACTAACGTTATTAATAGTTTGTACTAAAAGTTGACACTGACGTACGATGATGGCTGATTTGCATTGGGTATTTCATGACATTAAAGATTATTGCACTTTTGGGTATTCCCGAGTTAAAATTCAAAGCTGACTAAAATGTGCATCTAGGGAGGACTAGCAATTTTCAAGGCAAAGGAAGTAGTACATTTCACAAGTTTCACGAATGAGAAAATGCAGCAGGTGAAAATAGAAAAAGAAATTCAAACCCTTCCATTCCTCAGTATGACGGCATTTGCTCCTTGGTTATTCATAAAATTTTAGGGAAAGCAAAAATGTCCAACTATTTACAATCAGGATGAGTCACCAAGTTAGTACGTTGGATAAATCACTAGAAAATTTATTTATTTAAATTGCTTTCAACTTTAATAGATTATGCAGAGCCAATATTTGCTTACGTAAAATGCTGCCATAACGGGTCACGAATTCATAAGAAAGTTTTCAAAATAAGAAGCAGCGCTGAGGGACCAATTGAACTTTGGGAAAGAGTCCTTGAGTAGCAGAAAAAATTCAATCAAGATAATGCAACTTGGGAGTAGAGGAGAAACTATATATAGCCAGCTAATTTAAGCATTCTTAAAAACGAGGAAAGCAGATGGGATGAAGTTGAGAGGAGACGTAAAATGGAATGATTATGTTTTCCTGATCCTTTATCAGCGTCCCTTTTCAAATAGAGGATTAAACTTTGTAATGCGAACCGTTATTCAGGCAGGTGCTATGTATATTTATTCAAGTTTTAAAACTTAAAAATTCACTAGACAAACAATAGCACATTACAATTTGCATTTGCTTAATCAGTTTCTTTGGATAAATAATTTTTATTATTTGAATAAAGCTTATTATAATTCAACAAGAAGTGTGTCGCAAACAATAGGAATGTAATCTAAATTTTGAACTAATTCGATTTTCCAACAAACGAATTAAAGGTCTCTTCATATCAAAGTCAGCTAATCAGAAATATGATCATGCTTCTCTGCGAAGATTAAAAGATGAAAGTTGATGCTGGGCAAACGACATTATAAATTACCTTTTCTGTGGAATTAAGCTAACCTTCACTCTCTCATAACACGGCGGCAGTTATCTATTCATTCCTTGTTCCACTTATGGAATTGGAAGCAAGCCCGCATCGGGAAAAGGATGATGCCCAAGAAGGAGAAAGTTGCTTTACTTAGTTCTCTTAATGGGATTGCAACGGGAAACATTCAAACGTATTAATGAAAGGGAAGCACACAAATATAGAGGTTGGCTTAACAGTCTGCAAGGACCCTCAACTAAACTTTGGGTTAAATATTTTCCTGCATACTTTCTCTATATGAAATGCAGATTTGGGGATGTTGAGCATGCAGATTCGATTACTTAGGAAGAGGGTATGTGTGGCGTAGAATAAAATTGTTGTTCACTAGGGCAGTAATATTTGTAAGCACCTATTTAAGTTGATAATATAGGAGAAAACTTTTTCTATCTTGTTTGTAGACTTTGAACAATTTAAGCTTAGCCATCCTTGGAATGGATTGCAGTGAAAGTCTTTATACCTACCAATGACACTTTATCCCATCTGCCGATTAACTTTATTAGTTTGACCTTTCTCCTCTTAGTTTGTTATCACGGCTGAGAAGATTAACAAAGCTGAAAACACTTTTATCCAAATGAAGATATGGCCTTGGGGGAATTAAATGCTAATAATGTTTCCTTACATTTCATTACTAGAGAAAACAGTTTAATTTGTTTATTGTTTCTTTTCCATCGTAAAGTTTGCTTGTTTTCTGGCACAATGCTCCATAAACATTTTTTTGGAATTAAATGGATATGTGCAATTATCTGCTTTCAAATGAGATTTATTGCATGTACACTTATTCTAAAGGATGCAATAACTTCTTCATCGTTTGAAGACAAAGCCGATTCTAATTTAAACTTTAACCATTTGGATAATCTGTAGGTTACATCTCTTACAGACAACTTTAGAAATTGAATTCAAGTAAACTATCCAACTGATAGTGCTGACGTGCCCCCTTTTTGGGAAACTTATTGAATAATTCTCAGAGTAGTCATCATAAAACAATGAAATCTTTAGTTTGGTGATGAAACACAGAAGAGGCAGTAAAATTATTTTTGGAACGATCAAAATCTTTGAAGATTCTATCCGCGTCTACTTTTCTTTATCCCAAAGTTGGCTGGCACCGGAAACACAATATTATTCTGTGTACTATTGTCCACACTCAATCAACGCAAGGCCACTTTCAAGTAAATAACCAAGGCCCAAACGAGTAGTGGTCAGGATTGTCATTGTGAAAGTAGTCTCACGTATTTCCTCAAATCCCAAAACTCCTTTTCAATACAATTTTTCCTTTTCCACATTAAATTTATCCAGGAAGCAAAGTGGGTTTCTTTATTCGTCTTGGTTGGGTTCATTTTTCAATAAAAGAGCTTTTAAAAAGATGCCAAGTGCAGAGCTTTCTGGGTTGGATTGGGTGAAAAGGAAAGATTAAGGCCAAAATTCCTGGGTCCGTTGAATAGTTTACCAAAATAGACGGTGAAGGTTGACGTCTGAAGGTAAAATCAGAATTACAATTGAAATCAAATGCCAGCAGCCACCCACAACAATGGAGAAACGGACCGCAATATAAAGCGCATTGTGAAATTATTCATTATGAGAAATAACCAAATATTCTATCCCAACCCATGCACTCAAAGGACTCTCTTTAATTGAATTTCAAATCTCAGTATGTACTTCCAAAACTCTGAAGCACGACTTATTTTTAATCAACACATTTGGCTCCACTGATAAATGTTCTCATTTTTTTCGTGAAATATCCTTTAGATTAAATTAGATTATAAAAGAAATGTAAGCAGATTATTTAATGTAGCATACCAGTAACATAAGTATAATGATTAAATACACATACTTACCACATTTCATCAAAGTATTGTTCCAAGACTTATCCCATCCATTTATCCTTTTAGCCCTTGGAAGGAACGCCATTTGGGGTTGGATATTTGTGAATCCTTTTTAGATCTTTTAGATATCAAGAGTAAACAGTTTTGAGAACGAGATGATCAGATTTCTTTGTCCATCGTCCTTTTATTATTAACCTCCATTTTGATCAAGTTTTGAATCTTGACAGTCTGAGTAAATTCCCTTTCCAAAGGATCCCTGAGTCTTTGAGGAAAAGTAGCTTTTGATCTTGCAAAATTTGATATCTGTAAAATTATACACGTTGTTTGTTCTTTTGAGGAAAAAGGGCAACGCCAAAAAGTTGATGCCTGGACCGATAAATCCTTTCGTCTTGTCTATTCTTCAATTTCAGTGTTTCCAACTGGGAAGAAGATTTAAGTCTAAAACATTTATGTTTGTTCACTTTATGATTGGAGAAGTTATTTTAAATTTCTTAAAATGATGTCAAGTCAAAGTAATGGAAAATTTGTAATTAAATGGGTCTCATTATTTTCTCAATTTACGTGGATGATTGGGTAATCTCAAAACAGTCAAAATAACTTGTTAATTTTAGTTTTATCAGTCAATTTTATAAAATTTACAATGTTGTAGTTTTAATAAATAGCTGAATATGTCTGATAGTTATGAGCCATTCCGAGAGAGAAAGTTAAAAACAAACAAACATGAAGCAAGAATTAATTACTAGATATTCTTTGTGATGGTTTTCGACTTGACATTTGACCAGATTTTTTAAAAATTATTCTAAACAGGTTTCAATCTAACACGAGCAATAAATTTACTAGTTATACATCATATTATACACATGTACTTATAATCATTATAGTCTATTTAATTCTATCCAAATGATGAGCTAAATTTCAAAAATATCTGTCTAACCGAATATGAATTGGACACTGTGAGCTTTAATTTAACATTTTGCTAACAAATGAGAGATCTGAGAGTGGTGGTAGTAAAAGTTTGACAAGCGTTCATGTTCATGATTATGGTAACACTAACACTGACTGCTCTAATTTGATAGTTGACACTAAAATTCTACTGTAGTGAGCCTTTCAGAATTTGGGCAATTTCCCTGTATCTGATTATTTGACATTAAATTAACTCAGCTACCCTGATTTATTCTCTACACATTGAAAATTACACATAATTCAGAGATATAAATTGCACAAGTTGCACGCTGTGAAAACAAATGCAGAATTGCTCGTTTTCATACCATGCTGTATGTATTTAGTATCCACAATTCGTGCACTTCATAAACACATATTTCTATACCTGCTCATTTTGTGCTAACATTAAATTACATAACTATTTATACCTAAGCACAGACACTTCTATTTTGGTTGAATATAAATATGTTTATTTCACATGTTCTAAAATGAAGAATGGCGTAGACAAAACTGTCAAAATTTAATCAGGTCTCACCACAGTTGTAAATTATTTGTGCGATTTCCGTAGCGCATATAAACGTCTAAAAAGGGAAACCACCTCCGGTTCATTTATTTAGTTTTCTGCGAACTTTCACCTATTTGGACTTGTTTGTGAGATTTATGGGCTGAGACACCATTGCTTTTAATCAGCATCAACAATTGTTCTCTTTAACGAGATTCTTTGTTCGTTTGATTGCTTCAGAACAAACTGATTGACTAGACAGTTTTTGTTTTCCATGTACATATTTTTTTCGATTATTTCATGATTTTCTATACTTTTAAATTTTTATAAAGGTTGAAGCACTATACATAATTAAAGCAGATTGTAGGTGAAACCTTAAACATTTATATTATTTTAGTTAATTATCTATTCGCACTCTGTTTTGTATGTGGTAGCACCATTTATTTCTGGCTGGAAATTCTAAATTTTAGAAAATATATTGATATCATGGGTCAAATCTGTACAATCTGTACAATGTCGGGAATAGAAACATATTTGTAGTTTACTAAATAAATTTAAATAGTTTATGTAGAGTTTGTTATGCACAACTAAACACATCCGCATCACCTACAAAGAACAATAAATGTATTAATTATGGAAACATAATAGGAAATGTTTTGGGAAATTTGAGATAGACTTTCCCTTACCTTGCAACTTTTTTTAATAAACGGAAAAAAAAACATCCGCAAAAGTTGGCAAGCTCACGTGTAGAACAAGGATAAATCCAGTGAAAGAAGTATATATTTTTTTCTGTCTACGAGTGCGTAAGCAGGTGTAGGTGACAATATGATGACATGTGTCATCTTTAACACTGCCGCTTGTCAATACCCGTTACACTTTGTATTTTGTATGAGTATCAAATATTTTCAAATAGAGAAATAAAAATATTGTCACACATTTGACTTGTCAATGCAATCACTCGTCACTCAATTTATATACTTGGAAAATTTGATTTGTATGTCGTGCAGTAAGTAAGAAGAAAATAATAAAAAAAAATCTTGTCACTTTCACTTTTTCATTTTCTTAAATTTTATATGTACAAAGTAAGTAACATTCACTGAATTGTGTCAAGGTTTACAACAAAGAGATGGAGACGTGCCAATTTTTGTCTCAGTTTATTCCATTTTCCGTTGATTGTTCCTTAGAAAGAGTGCAACTACGTTTTCAGTGTTAATTACTTAGTTTACTAGAGTTTTAGCACCTAAGTATAGTTAATGGATGTTTGTAGAAATGTTTGACATTTTTGGAACTCCACCCACCGGCAAATTTTAGTGTTCTTTTCCTTTCTTGTCATGTTTCATTCAATCTGATGGGATAATCTTATTTTCCCTCATCCACGTGTCTTGTCAAAAAGGTCGTCGTCGTTGTTTTTGTCACAACAGAATCCAGACACAGAGAGACAAAAAAGAAAGAGCGGATTGGCTCGATTAGTTTTACGATGATGGTGAGTGAAAGCTTCAAATGAAATGGGAACAAGATGATTTAATACTGCTAAGCTTTGTTTAGCCGTCATTATTTGACGTGGAAGTTGTTTCTTTTTTCATTTTTTTATAATGCTGAAAATATGTGATACAAGATTTTAACAAGGGCCACGTGGAAAAAAACGAATGTGAGCAAAAGAGTTGCATAATTTAAGTGATGCACAAGTTCTCACATTTCTGACAGAATAATAAATTACCTACCAGAATGCGTAGTCATATTTTGGTGGGTGGGTGGTTAGTTCTTTTAAGTCAAGTTAAGTTTGTATCTTCTTTGAGTGGTTAAGTAAGATCATATCATGAGCAAAATTGTGGCGGACAGGAGACAAACGCTGAGTGGTATTTTCTGAGGCACCTGTCCTGCCGATTTTGCCATCGCTGCTGGTAGTTCTCCTGAAATACAAGAAAAGACAACAATAAGAAATGTTATAGATTTAGATAACGCAGTCCAAAGGAATTTATTCCTGCATTGTCCCAGTAATCTTATTATTACGACAAAACTTCGAATGCGGAAACTGAGCTATTCCCCAACCAAGCAATAATATGCATATCGCTTTCTCTCATGTGTTGAGTGTGTTTTTGCAACGCTCGCAACTTTTCTAATTTATTATCTGTTCAGCATTTACAGAAAGAAACCAGAAACTTGGAATAATCTTCCACCCACATATTTCCTTTATGCCAAATTGTATGTCTTTTGTGAAGTCTCAATTTACAAACGCATGAAATGTATTTTCTGAATACATTAGATAAGTGGCTTGAAAATTCGCCCCCGCAACAGAAACGCTTTGGCTTTTGCTTTCACAATACAATTTTTATCATTTTTTGTATAAAGTTGATCTGTAATATAAATAGTATCGATTAGCTGAAAACAAGTCATGTCATAAAATGAACTATTTATTTATAGGTTGTCTATCTTTTGAGCATCTTTTTCCCGAATTATTTATTCAAGGATTAGGGTTGAAAATAAAGTAATTAAATTCGCATTTCTCCATAAGAAGTATGCATGTAAAATGTCTCGCTGTGGTGTAGTTTAATGAGTAAAGTGGAGTAAATTTTCTCCGTCATCTTGTTCCATATATATATTACATCGCATCCTGTCTGGCAAATTCCTGCAAAAATATCTTTGCATTCACTTTGTTGTGGGGACGAGTGGTTAGGTTTTGGTCTATTTCATTTTAGTTTTGCTACTGAATCTTCAGTGAGTGAAGACCGGAGGCCAATAAATCTTGGGAAGGAGGAGAGAAAAGATCACCTCGAGCTTTCTCTCTGACAAGGGCATAAATAAGCACCAACTGAACAGAATTCCTAAACTCACAAAAATTTAGCAAAAACTCTTTTCTAATTCATTTCTCCAAAACGCTTACAAAAAGGGATGGTAAAATATATTTCATGCTTCACACATGGATAATATTCAACATTACACTCAATTCAAGGATTATGTGCCAAGTATTGTAAAAAAAGAAAGTTTAAATATCTTTAGTCGTGGTCGTATTTTCCTGACCTTGTTCAACAATGGACCACTTTATAAGTTATTGGGTCAGTCAGGTTCTTTTGAGCGTCTTTTGGCTTGTTTTCTCCTACATTTTCCACTCTTTTTCTACTTGAATATAGTCTTTGAACGAATCATTTCTATTCTATTGAGAAAAAAAACATAAAGCCAGGAAAACGGTCATATAAATAGGTCCGATCTTCTTCATCAATGGAATAAATGGAAGAGTTTTTATTCACTTTTACTTTCAAGATCCCAGCTGAAGAGGAAAATGGCTTATTCTTAGTTTGGTTCACTTAACAGAACAGTTGGAGAAAAGAGCCATCAAAGTGAAGTTTAGAAAAAATAAATGTTGGCAAAAAGGCTAAAACTTGGGTAATCAATATCTGTCAAAAATCAATGGAAAAATCAGCCTTAATTGCAGCATCTGTATATGTTTGTACATAAAAATACACATCAATAACAAGAGTGAATGATGGAAGTTAACGTTAATTAATGCTTTCCCTTCAAGAACTTTCATGCTACCATTCATTTTTTTTTAAATTCGCTTCAGCAGTCCTCTTGAATGCAAAAGTCACGTTAGCTGCATGTGTATACCAAACTGTATTAAATTTGGCAGGGGAAAGGTTAAAAGGAAGGTGGTAGAAAATTAACACACAGCTTTGGCAATATTTTAGAAAAGTTTCACCTTCTTCCTTCCACAACATCTTACTTTTATCTAACGCCATTTTCTTTTTCCATTTCAATTCGCTTCATTACTTTTCTCTGCTAACGGAAAACTTTCACTTCCTTAGACATTTACAAGGAGTGTTGTATAAGGAGTGAGGAAGGCTTACCAACTAAGACTTATTTTCAATTAGAAATTTCATGGCTCCATTCCACTTGAATAGTTTGAAGTCACTTCTTACTTGAATTTCCTTCTTATCGGTATGGCAGTGGACGTACGTTTGTTGGTTTAAGTCCCAATCATTACCATCATCAAAGCAAAGAACGACGCATTGAACACGCACTTTCCGTGTACCCTCATAATCATTATAATCATCAGAAGCCAGAAATAAAGTGAAATTTCCTTATCAAAACTTCCTTGCTCTATACCGTCAGGAAACTTGTACAAAATTCAGACCACCACTAAACTCATAAACAAGTCTCAAAATAAAAATAAATGGGTATCAACAAAGTGAAAGTAAAGAAAAATAAATTGAAATTCTGCACTGCGTTGGACTTCAATTAGCAACCCTTATTTTTTGCCGTAAATGGAGATGGAATAATTTGAGCCAATTACGGATAAAATTACTGAGAGATGAGAAAGATTGATTTTATATAAAAGTCAATTTATGGACATAATGAGACAGTAGATAATAAACAGTGTAATGTCAATTATGCCACAATAGCAATTAAATGTTTGCATGTGCGAAAAATTTCCTTTGTAATGCTATAAAATAGAATTTTTTTAAGTGACGAATATGTACATACACGGGCAGTAATTATCTAAAAGGTTATTAAAATGTCAGCTTAGTTAGATAGTTGATGGTTGAGTATATTTTTGTTTTGTAAAATATGTACATGTAACCCGAAGGCTTCAAAAATAGAGTCAAATGGACGCCTTTCTTTTTTAATGATTTAATGCTTGAATTGCTTGGGGCAGCTCGTTTTCTTGTTTAGAACAAAGTGCTTTTGACATTTATCCCACCCACTCAATATCACTTGATAAGTCAAATATTCAAAGTGATACATTTGTGGTAACTTTCACAGTGAAAGTTATAAGGAAGCATATAGCTATTTTTCTTTGCATAATATATATGATTTTTTTTTAATACTTACCTTGGGTCAGTACATGGACATTTATGCTGTGTGCAACCGCATTCGAAGGATTACACGAATATTTGCCTGAATCTGACGTCCTGGCTCCTTGTATCAAAAGGTATGAGGTACTTGTGTCCCCCTTCTCCGTCAACACGCTGACACCTCCTCTCGGCGAATTATAACTTATTATCTGCAATTGAGAAAAACGAGATTAGTATTGATTTCATTTTTGTAATCATCATTATTGTACAGATTGGTCATAGACTAGGCGTTGACCATAAATTTAAAAATAAGTAGACCGCAAAAATATGTATTTGAAAGCTCATCATCGGATATGTTTTGCACCATCTGCGACCTATCTTTCCGAAAATGTTTTAGTCCTCTTCTTTTTTCAAAGTGGTCATAATTCTTTCTCTGTTCCCTTTTTGTAACCATTACACACGTCATGTTGCTGACCACAAAATAACGGTGCAATGCGAAACAAAAAATGTTCTCCTTTTCTCTGCAGATAAGATCTTCACCTTCACAAGATCTTTGTATTATATATCTATGATCTTCACCCATGCTCTCTTAAAAAATATACCAATGCAATGAATTTTGGTTCTGTCTCCACTAATCTTTTGTTTCAAAAGTGTAATACATGTTATAAGATTGCCGAGAAGTTATTAGAATCAGAGACATGCAATATATCCAATTTTTCGGAACTGCCCTCAAGTCATTAGCGGAGAAAGTAAAACAATGGAGTACATGCAACCGCATAAATAGCTCATTATCTCAGCCAGCCAACTAATACTACTAGTGACTCGTACTATGTACTTACACTCTGTATTTATTTCCTCATTTCACATGCTATTTTATTATTCTAACATGGGCGCCGTTTCAGCAATAACAATTTTCAAATTTTACTACAATGATGATGGCAAGCACTTGACTTTTGTAAGTTGATTGCTATTGGATTAACATGCAAAATACTGGCAATTTAACACGACAATTTAAAGCTGAAAATGCTTTTTATAACAGTTAATTTTATGGTCTTTTATTAAATTTTAATAACGCAAAGTAATCTTCAAAACATTTTCTGATGGAATATAAATACTTATTAGCTCGCCATACCTGGAGAGCTATTGCTCTGGTCATGTCTGTCCGTCTGTCCGTCCGTCCGTCACGGACCACTTTGCCCCGGACCATTTTGCCCCGGACCACTTTGCCCCATATAGGAT
>JAQIXN010000874.1:0-26596 GCA_034698145.1 Proisotoma minuta | reverse complement strand
ACTTCTTTAAAATTTATAAGAACAAGAAGAAGGAGTTTTATACAACAATAACAAAAGCCAAGATTGCTTTTGTTATGTCTTAATACTCAGGACCGTAAAAGACATTTTAACAGGTTACTTCTTGGACAAGGAGGACTTTACTCATCCCGTCAACTTTGGATGGCTCAATTTGATTTTATTCAATACAACTGCCTTAAACCACCACCACTCCCAACCTTGTTGCTTTATTGAGAAAAAGTTAATATTCACAGAACATGCATCATTAAGCGGATAATTATGGTAGGGACCTCCTCTTTTCACTAAAAAAACCTTTTGCTTTAAAAATACAGACTATAGCATATATTGAATTGTAAATATATTTAACCCTTGTATTTACAAAGGCAGAAGTGACCTGAAAAGCGAGGGAAGCACACAACCGAGTGTCAATCCAATGTCATTATGTAGTCCCTTGTACAAGTGTGCTTAGAATACAATGTAGCACTCGGACAAAATGGGTCCTATCGTCATCATTAACATTTTACACATTTATTTTTTCCATTAGCCCGACTTTGTGGTTCAGTCAGACCATAAGCCAAGCGTGGAATCATATTCAGCAACATTCAGCTCAAATATTGTAAATATTGTAAATTATGGTTCGTAACCTTATAAAATGTTTCGCTGCCCTTATTGAAATTTATTCTGGTTGTATCATATATTTGGCATCTTGCTGCATCAATAATATCAAGACAGATGACACTTTAAAAGCGTTTGATATATCTGATGGCCTGGTATTTTTATGTCAAGTGATTTATTTTGACCCAAGATCATGTTTGCGGTTGATCAACTAATTGTTGAAATGGACATTGGTTAATGTACCACTCTGAACTTTCAATCATTAATTCACGAGACCCTCATTGTGCGATTACTGGTATTTCATTGTTACATTCTGGCTCTCACTATGTATTTTACCGCACGGATTATTAATAAATGTGTAATAATAAAATTTTATTTAGTTCAGGGTGACTAATGTGTACCTTACTTTTATGATTATGATAATCTCAATTTTGCAGGATTTTTTACAATGACGTTACCGGAATGCAGGTAAATACAGATATAAAGAAGTGGCGTCATTTTTCCATTAAAAGAGTCAATCTCATTGATAACTGTGTTTCAATTGGTTTATTCAATAATGATCCTTGAATGAGTTGTATTCAAAATTCAACTCAAGTTTGTTTGCAACTATTTTGAAAGTCAACTCGTTGGCTTGTTCAGCATATTATTATATTTTTTTAAGTGGACAGGGAAATGCTTTCAAGTTTCAAGATTTACATTCATAAGCAAATACTTGGCTATGCTTTAATTGGATACCAATACGTAATTCCGTGCGGAGAATCATATAAATTCCATTCCATATCTGAAAAGTCATCCTGTTCAGCTTATGATAATTCCCCTTGTAGTCAGACCGCCATAAATGATTATTATTTTGGGTATCTAGCCAAATATGCAATGATGACTAGGTTTAAGTGCATCTACAATAATCTACATTCACTTTTGACGGTAATGATACTTCACCGAGCTATAAGAAGAAGGAGTAATATAGCGTAATGATAATAAGCAGGTGTGAGAAGTGCCTCCGAAAGTCAAACTCCTCATTTGTACACAAGTGTAAACTAGCAACTTAATTCGGCAAAGATGAGAAGAACTTTCCTTTGAGACTCTTGTCTGTAGTAAACATTTGGCAATCATAAATAAGGAGATCCTTTGTTGGCTGTTCATAAAAATCACGAGCGAAGACAGCACTTTTAAAGCCTTCGACATCCATTTCCTCCAGCACTCAAAATGGTTCATTTATACAGGCTGGTTGCATACAAGTTCAAACATCTGGAAAAATTTGTCAGACTCCCATTTAAATTAGTTTTATAACTGAAATAGTATCTGTTAATTTTAAAACATTTCACCCCAACAAACCTTCAAATTTAAACTTTGACTTTTGTTTGAAATCTGAAATCCATATCTTGCAATATGCGTACAAGTATTTAAAATTAAAAGCTCCTTGAATATTTTTAACAGTTTTCCTTGTAGCTTGTACATGACATTGACATTTTCGTTGCATGAATATGTGTTCATATTTTTGAAAAAATTAGTTACAGCAACTTACAGCTTATTATATTGAGATCTGAGAGATTTAATGCATATTTCAGCTTATAAGTTATAAGTTACTTATAAACAACATCAAGAAATTGTTCTATTTTCAAAATAATAAAGGAGAAGGCAATCAATAAATTTTCCTATTATCAAGTTTGTGGTTCAATGGTTTGATTACCAGAATTGCTTTAATAAATAGATTTTATGATAGAAGTAAATTGTTGCGTTCACTCCTTTTATTACATCGACCTGAAGATCTGAGAGAAAGATTTGATAATGATATAGACAAGAAATAAATAATGCAGTGGACGAGTACAACAATTGGCTGTGCTTAATTTTTTTCCTTGCCGTCAATTGTCTGCTGATTATATTGCTGGAGTTACAAAAATACCCAACGAGTAATTGCATAGCATGGACAAATATATATATGTACGTATATAAGTCAATAGTCTTAGTCACTATTTTATTGCTTTGCTGGAATAAATATCTAAAATACCCTTTATCTCTAATTGTACATCGTCATATAATCATACGTTTACTTAAATATATTTTGCATTATTACTTAATTTGTAAGCCATTGAATATGCGTAAATAAAATTCCGATGTATGTATAAAACATCTATGTCATATATATGTGCAAACACGGGAAATTTTATTTTGACTACATATAATGGTTGCATGTAGGACCAGGATTTGCCCAGGATTGAAAAATCAAATGCTAGGTGATTATCCTTTTAGATACGGTCTGTCTAAACTAAAAATCTTAATTCGTCGTTCACACAAAGAGAATGAAATTGTCTAAATTCTTTCACGGGATATCTCGCCGGCATCTCTAATCTAATGTGCTTTCATGACATGACTTTATCATGGATATTATTAATGCATTCATGGCTAATGCATTAATTTAGAGCTATGAATTGACTATTAAAATACTTATTACTTAAACGACATCATTTCTAGTGTGGAAAACAAGTTAATTTAATAACAAATGATGAAAAGCGGTACATTTTTCGAGTAACATTTTTCGAGTAATCTTTCGCATATTTCAAAGTATAGTTAACAATTTTAGCTATCTATATTAGAATTGAAAGAATCACCAAATAAGCGTCCTGCTGTGTTTGCATTTTATATACATCAAGAAAGATGCGCAAGAAAATTGTTTTACATCCTAATGCTGGACATTTAGTGTTCGTTCATGCGTTGATTGGGCTAAATGAAAATCCAACTGTATAAAGAAGTCACATTGTGAAAAGTCCTAAATTACGCGGACACAAAGAATATCGTGAATAATAGTTAATGATCCCTGAAGGCTACCTGCGTCTTCTTTTATATTTAAGGCTTGGGAACTTGTTTCATGTTGTAAGGCAAAGTATCACTACCAAATATAAAGAATAATTCTACACCTGTTGCTCTTCACTCAAGAAAGCTTGAAACAGATCTAACCAATTTCTTGAAACAAATCTCAACACCGACCCCATCTTCACTCAAGACCAGAATTCTTGTCTGTAAAATTTCAAAACTTTCTAAACCTTAAACACGTTTTAAACGTGCTAGACTTTGTTTTAAAGCAAAACTATTCTTTAATTAGGTGTTGATTTCTACCGACAAACAAAATGTTTTATTTTCAATATACGTATAAAGTAAGCAAAATTGAAGAGTTCTATGTTCGGACTGTTATTAAAATGCTACCTACAAAAGTAAAAGTAACAGCTTATTTTAAATAAAATATAAACCATTGCATATTAACTAAAATGTTATATAAGCGTGTCCTTAGTAAAGGAAATACAAGAGACAAACTATTATGCATTTTACTTTAATGGTGACAACAGTAGAAAGTAGAAAACTAAAGTAGGTGGGAGGAGATACATGCATTTGAGCTGATTTATTACAAGAATTCTGTCAACATTTTCCAGCAAAGTCAATCCATTTATACCTCGATGCACCCATCATTCAAAGTGACAATTGAAAATCCACCAAATTACGTGGCAAAATCATTCAACTGATCTCCCATTAACTTTGTTGAAGAAGTGTCAATCAAACACCCAGACCCTTGCCATACATACTTCAAGAGAAGATGTCACTTGATTGCTTAAACTTTGCACAATGCAATGGATCTTTTGTGCAAAGGTTTATACAAACAAGAGATTCATCAGTCTCACACAGAAATGACAGATTCGAAAGACTCCCACGACGAGATTTTCACAATGACCATTCAAGTCAAAAAGTGGACAATTGAATTTGTTTCTGTAAACCGTATAATTCTTGGAGCAAGCAACCTACGCAGAGTTTGAAGACAAAATTTCTCTCTTCTACAATTTTCAATAAATGAATACGATACATCTCTGCATCCAACAAAAGGAGATGTCAACGGTAAATTTAATGTCGTGTTATGTAACGCTTACAGAGTCAATTGAAATGAAAGGTCCAAGTTTGCATAGTTAAATCTGTCGCACAAGGGTATAGGTATAAGGGGAAAAGGGAAACATTTTCCCATTCAGCCGTAAAATGAGGATTGAAAAGTCATCTTAATTTACGACTTTAAATAGCGAGTAATCTAATATGAGAAAGCCAAGTTGAAATAGGATGAAAACCGAAAGAGAACCTTCAACAGTTGGTTTCCAAATCATAAAAGAACATTTAACAAGATTTCTCCAGTATTCAACTGTATCGTAATTTTTAATGTATTTTTCATGAAATGGACCATCACTTAAATTATTTAGAATACGTGGGTGGGAACATTTCTTTTTTGCTTTATATTACCAGTTTATGTGCAATAAAAGAAGACTCAATATATTTATTCCATGTTTTTATGTGTCATATTATTTCACCATTTAAAAAATATATGCTCTATTTAAATAATATGTTTCAAGAATCAGATTAAAAGAATGGGAGGCAGTAATGTTCATGTGTTTCTTAATAGTATATAAAATGACTCCTTGTGAGTTATTAAACAAACATTGTCTGGGTCAACTACTTGTATTAATAGTTAATAGTCTCATAGTCTCACTTTACAACTAATGATGAGGCGTAACTAATATAATTAGTTGATTGAAAAATTAACTGGATGCGGTAAAAATAGCCAAACGTACAGCCTTGTTTGTTCCAAAAAGTACTTTGTCAGATCTATTAATAGTCAAATGGCGTCAGTCGTCTGACCAATTCATTGTGGGGCAATAATCTCGATACAATTTAAAACAAATATTTACTTCATTAAGCATAAACCTTTTAAAAGGTTAGGATGGCGATTAACGGAAAAGACAATAAAAACATAAATTATTATGCAGGGAACCAAAGACATTGACGAGACCACACCGAAATCCAGTTGTCTTGAGTGCAACAAAAGTATATAGTAGCCACTTCACTTAAATTGTAAATTGTAAATTGCATTAAGTAACATCATGCGACATTTGAAACAATAAATCTTTCATGTTTAAATTTTTGTTATGCATTAATTTAGATCTTATTTCACCTGGTGGCCAATTTTAATGCGAGTATTTTTGTGAAAGGCATAAATGATGGGAAATATGAGATTTAAGTTTTGAAACACTTACCAAAGCTCTTTTAATCAAATGGCTTACTCCCATCTCAGGTCCCATTTCCCGCAGAAATGCATCAATAATTGGATGCTTTTTATTTGAACTCATCAAATTTAGTGTTGCACTTGGACTTGAATTACTTAAATTTTAATCACTGCTCTCATTTCATTGATTTGAACGAATCAGCCAAAAAATTACCTCAAGCACAAAATAATATCTAACTTAAATTCTCCCCATGAATAAAACACGTTTCACTTTTGTAAACATGTAAACACTACTGTATTAACATCAACCAAATAACTTTATTTTAGCAATTATTAGTATTGGAAATTGAGAGTAACGACAATAAGATAATTTATTTTATTAGTTTACTCCTTTTGGCTCAAAACTTCTTTGATAAAAGAAGGAGAGGATGATTCTCTAATACCGAGAGAGTTACTACTAAACATGAAGGTAAAAGTGCTTCAAGTTTTGAGAGAATTCAATTCATTGCTTTAGACTAAAAGATATCCCTTTTAAGTTGGGAGGACGTTGGAAGACAAGAGTTAAGATACTACGATGGGTAGTTGGTTTTATACCTTTGCAGCTATAATATTTTACTATTTGTTGTTACGAAAAAGAATTGAGACTTTTCCTTTGCGTTGGTCTTGTATCATAGCTTTTGGAAACTTGGTAGAAACAAACAAATTTTAGACTACAATCATTCATCCGAAGAAGACCGCTGCTATTGAAAAAGAGTGTCATCCGACAATATCGACAAGATAATTGACAAACTATTTCCTAAAACACAACGAAAATTAGTTTTGCTGGAAAGCACATGGTAAAGAAAGTTTAAGTATGACCTAGATATAAGGTAAAGGTCACAACAAAGTCAAATCGCTTCACTGTTCAGCATTGTGAAATCTGTGTTATGTATGTAAGTATGGCTTTGCAAACGCAAACTACCACAGATTTATCCCTCATCTGACAATCTTTGATAGAGATAATAAAGATGCTCTATGTACAAGATTTATATTGCAATTTAATACCAAGAACTTTGTATAGCTGCAATTGTTGAAAGGAATAAATCCAACCGTTCGTTCTTAATCTATTCCATGGAACACAGAAAAAAGGTGTCCTAATGAGTTATGTTGGTTGACATTAATATCAAATTATGAATACAAAGGTTACAAAAACAGCGTTGGTGGAAATGAGAACCTTAATAGTAGATTGGCCACACAAGAGACGACGTGTGTGGTCTAATCCCGAAAATCACAGCTCTATGGGTGGTCTTTTTACTGTGTACAAGCCGTATATTTCCCTATTTCCTTCATACTCCTAAATACAAAAATTGCCATTTTTCCAATAAAAGTATATATTGCCATGCTGTTCTAATGTTCATTGACACTTATGGATTTGACTCCAATCATAGATATAGATGAATTCATAGAGTGCATCTTTTTTTGTCACATAAATAATTTATCAGCATTTTGTTTAAAGAAAATGTTTGTTTACGCCAGTTCGTACTTGATTATATTTTTTATTTTGTTAAAAATGTACTCAAAAAATGCAATTAAATAATAAATTATAGTAAAAATAATAATGCAAGTGTGGCGAGCAAGGATTTTGAAAAAGAAAACGAACTTGATGCATCAGTAATAATATTGTTTCCTGGATTTAGCAAATTGAGATTTTTCCAACATTGTTTGGCATGATATCCGATGGTATCAGAATGCCCATATGCAACAAGAACAACGACAGGACGATTCTACAAATCCATTGGAAAAAAAATGTTGAGAATTTGGTATTGTGACTTTTACTCATGTTGTGTACCTGTTCAATTATCAATTCGGACGGATTAGTTGGTCTGAGATATCGTTCCCATATTACTTCTGTGTAGGTTATCCCGTTCTCACTCGTTTCATTTGCGTTCAGAAATTTCCAAGAATCTCCCTCATACCTTTCACCCAGACCATTACTATCGCCAACGTACATCTAAAACAATTTTATTCAGATTTATAGGATAAAATAAACTCAAGAATGTTAAACCTACAAAATGATAAGTTTCAGAGTCAGAAGATTGCTTGACTTCCATATTATTGCTTTGAATAATTTTCGGAGATAGTTTCATATATTTCTGGTTTGTAAAATCATAACGCAATCCTAAATCGCTTAGATCAATTTCAGAAGCGATTGGGTCTGAGTTAGAATTCACTGAAGAAAGCTCGTCATCAATTACCAAAACATCAATCTGCATATCTGTATTAGTGTTCTCTTCACTTTCTACATCATTATCATCCGTTTCCAACCCAAAGCTTTCCTCGGTCGTAGTTTCCTCGGTCGTAGTTTCCTCGGTCGTAGTTTCCTCGGTCGTAGTTTCTTCGGTCGTAGTTTCTTCGGTCGTAGTTTCCTCTGTCGCATTTTCCTCGGTCGTAGTTTCTTCTGTCGCATTTTCCTCGGTCGTAGTTTCCTCTGTCGCATTTTCCTCGGTCGTAGTTTCTTCTGTCGCATTTTCATCTGTCGTAGATTCGTTTGTTGTAGATTCGTTTGTTGTAATTTCTTGCGTCGATGTGCCTTGTGTTGTTGACATTTGGTCTGTTGTAATGGTTTCAGAATTCGTGCTTTCACTTTGGGTCGTAGAAGTTATGCTCGTATTTTCTGAGGTAATTTCTACAGTACTGGATTCAGGCAAATCTGAAGAAACATTTGTTGTTGTTTCTGTTGTAATATCATCAATTGTCGGTTCTGTCGTCGCAGTTGTCGTAACGGGTGGAGTTGGTCTGATGGTTGTTGACGGCAGCGTATCTTTCACACCGGCCATCATAAGCTCCGCATTGTTCATGGTTGGTTGACTGTTTAATCCAAGCCCTACCCATCCCTCCGTTTTAACTCGGGCAACAAATCGTATTTTTGAACCAATGATTGACCATTCTAAACCATAATTTTCACAAATACTAGGTTCATTAAAACAGTTCGAAAAATTAAAACCTATAAAAGCTGAAATTAAAAATATGCTAGCACGTTGAAGCAACTTCATGATGCAACAACAATAATTTTAGTCTTTCTGAATACGTATTTTTTTTTAAATCCTTCAGTATGCTTCTCGACGCGTAGTTAACTACTGGTCAGTTTTTATTTCCAAGTGCAGAACTTTACAACCCCACGTAGATAAGCCAAAACAGTGGGCAACGTTTATTACACGGATTAGCCGCATAATATTAATTGATATGAAATGATAAACGAAGACGACAAAAGATCATTGATGGTTAACATACTGTATTATGGATTTTTTTAAATCAAAATCGTTTTTAAAACAATTAAGTGAAGATAAACATCATGTCCCGAGTTCCGGGTATTTCATTGAGAATATGTGGGTTTGCTTAAGTATGGCTAATCATGAAACCTGAGAGCATGCGGGTTTTCTAGGTGAGCAAGGATTTGTTTTTCCCCTTCACACACATCGCACTTTATGTAATGGCATAGTCCCAAGTAACGAGCTGCTTTCCCCTGAAAACTCTCACACGATCTCAAGCTCTCCTTTGTATACCAAGTAGATCCGTTTTGAAATCACGAGGTCCGAAAGCGTCGTCATATTGAAAAAGTGAAAGCGCCTCATTATATAATTTAAGTATATTGAGATAAATAAGACAACCACTTCTCATACATCTGCATCTTTAGTAATCGGTCAATGACGCTTTAAGAGTTTTATTCAGCTGGGTCGGTGAGTTATTTGATAACTTGTTTGGTTTATATTAGAAATTAAAAAAACATGACGATTATATATATATTTAGATACCTAATTATATAAGATTACGACAATTATGGATTAACCTATATTTTGTCTGTAGATTGTAAATAAGCAAATGACAAATACTGCCATGAGTCAATACAGTGGTCAACATTATCACAATTCCAAACAGCATGAGCATCAGCAAAGAAACTTCAACAACAATAATGTTCCACATTCTCGCCAAGAAACAAGAAACGGCTTCTATTCTCATCGTTCCACAACTTTATCCACAGACCGCAAACAATTTGGACAAAATCCTACCATTAACTCTTTACGCAACAAGGATTACGACGACCACCTGTTTCAAAGGCAGACGAGCTCAAATCAAATGAATTCCAGAAAGGATAAACGAGAAAAGGAATTTGTGCCATCATTCGTATTGATGGATGCATGTAAAATGTTGGACGAGAAAAAAGTGAAGGAAATTTCCAGAAAGCTTTCTCTGCTCTCGCAGAACGATGCAGAAGCAGTCGTCAACTTTCAAGACCAGGCAGGAAGGGTGAGTTGAGTTGTAATTATGTCTCATATCACCCAACAGGAAAACTTTGTTTCTTTCATTGTAAATTACAATTTGTAATGCAATGAGTATAATCGCGTGCATAGACTAAAGAATATCAAAATTAATAGAAATTCAATATGCTTTATTAGTATCCATAATTAAAAGTATTTTAATTACCTCTGCAAATCTACCAAATGTAAAATATTTCTTTTACTTTATTTTTACAAAGCTGCAAATCATGCACTCCAATGATAGGAATGAATTGAGTGAAATGGGTTAACATTTAACAAGTATGTATTATAACAAGTAAATACTTAAATGAACTTTTGACAGCATTCTTATTAGGTAGTAACGTAACCTAAATCTTACGAAGATTGAATGATAGTAAAAGGAGTGAAGTTTTAAAACCTATTTTTGGCATCTCAAGATTATACATGCTATTATAATTATACATTTTTGCCTAAAATCAAACTTGTCCCGTATTGCCCCAACAATCCAGCCAGAAACATGACCTTTGATTTTAACAATACTTGGGTAAGCAGACAGACATCTTTACAATCATGTAAGTGAGACCAACTATGAGGCTTTTCTAGTGAATTAAATAATTAGGAGGAAAAAGAAAAGAGTAAAGGAAAATAGTGTATTGTTGCATTAAAGGTCAACATTGGCTCGTAAAATCTCGCGTGACTCTTTCAGCCCCACTTTCTCTTTATGTAAGAAATACAAGCAAACACTTTCTGTAAGAGTGGTTAAGAAATAAATCATTGCAAAAATGAGCTGTTGTGTTTACGGTAGGCACCATCACTTTATGTAGGTTGGTCAGTAATTTTGTTGAGTATGAACATGGAGATTGAATAACTTGAGAAACCTTCATAATTTTACTTATTCGTATTATTTAATAGGTGAACAATTTCCCTCGTGGTATGCAAAAGAAATTATCGACCATATCTAATATCTAGTTTATTCAATCACTTGACTCACATGTGGTTGGCAGATTGAGCGATTTGGATTAAAGAAATGAAATACCACAACCAAGTAAAGTTCTTGGAAATATTTGAATGTTTGTATTTAAAAAGCTGAGTGGATTAAAAGTCTGGGTTTGCAGTCATGTATCAAATTTAATAAACCATTTCATTTTAAAATACTAAACAGCAACAAGACGAATCTTTTGTTTGCATGTTGTAGATTGTGAATATACATTTATGCATATTAGGAAGTATATCATTTATTTACACTTATTGTATGCCAGAAATCATAATATATGCTTGAGGTAAATAACGAAGAACTCATTTGTTATTGATAGAATCGTGTTTAATATCTTTAATGGATGGTTTGATGCAAAGTTTTGGATACCAGTCATGTGAGAGAATGACACAAAAGAGTTTTTGGATTGACGCACATCTTTTTAAATCGTTTTTATATTTATATTTACAAAATACGAACATGTTATAATAATTTCGGCTTTTCAAATGTTTTAAAACAGATATATGTTGTGTTTTCCTCACATAAAACTTTCAGGTATACTTTAAACTTTAAAATGTATACGGAATGATCAGAACTGAGCTTAGCCTCCTTTTTTAGACATTGAATTTACAATTTGTGAAATTTACTTTCTCCAAAAGAGGTATGCAGTTACCTGTTTGTGTTACGAATGAGCACCTCCTACATAATAAATATATATACATATATATGTTATGTATGTCCATTACCTCGATTTGCCTGACGTGCTGCTCTATTTTTTTAAGTATGATTATCTGTTCGTCAAAATGAATAAGGATTAAAATTATTTTTGTTAGTATAAATTGACATATCTGTAAAAGAAGAGAAATTTCCTCAAGAATCTCATTCAATTTGACCATCAAAATTATGCAAGCTATCTTGCACAATATATATAAAATATTTTACATAGTATTATCACAAAAACCTAATCAGGCTATATATCTACGTCTTTGTTTCTTTGTTTGTCTTGGAGGACTATCTTGAAGGTCACATTACGAATGAAAAGTAAATACTAGGAACAAAGTTTCGTGCAAACCCTTTGCAGCAAAGAGCTTCTAAGGTTGCTTTGAAGAACGAGACCAAAGTAACCAAAAAGGTTTTGGATGCTATATATTAATATATAATAAAAATACGACATTTGCCAATTATTATGAAATCAAGAGAGATAAAATCAGCTAGAAGGATATGGAATGTAGAAATGTAGGAAGTGAATGTGAACATGTGGAAAGGTTCTCATGCCAGGTTGGACTTAAAGTAAACACTCCTTGTACATGTCTCGTTTCCTTCTCTGGGCATTTACATAAAGTAAATTTAGGTGCCCTAGTTGGGTGAATAGAAAAGAGAAAAGAAGTAGCAGGGGGCCAATTGTTTTCCAGGAGAAAGCAATCTTAGGAATCAAGTTGGAAAACGATCTTGGAAAATTGATCCGTTGGGATTGCATAAAAATATTGGAGAGTAAAGCAATTTGGATGATTTGCAAAGGCCGTAAACAAACAAGGTCCTAAATTAAGCACAGCACTATAGCTCTTTTTGGCAAGAAATGCAAACTATTATTGTAGACCAATCAAGAGTTACAACGTTGTACAATAAAGTATTTATTTGGTGCATATTCGTTTTGGCATGTTTTATGAAAATGTGACGTAAACGGTAATAGCCACGTTATAAAGTTAAAAATAAATTACCTTTCCCTACGTCATTTTTATCTGTCTCTCGTCATTCGTAAAGTATTAAAGTAAATACATGCATGTTGAGAAGCATAGATCACTTATCATCATATATATAGAACATGAAGAAAAGTACAGCAATTTTCACACTGTTGAAGTACGTGAGAATGATTGATGACACTATATATATTTGGGTTTGAAGCAGAAACGGGAGTTTATTTATATATACGGGAGGGTACAAATTTAAGCCAGGTAGATGTACATTGTACTTCATTGTGTGCGGTGATAGTTAACTTGGTTTTGTGCACACAGTTAACAAGTCCCACACGGCAAGCTTGGGTGGAAATGATAATGAGCAAGCAAACCTGTAGCATGGCTAATGATACCACTTTCTCCCTTCTATTTACACCGCAACTCGTGCTAAATTATCTCTTCCAACAACTTCCAACCTGCCAAGCTTTGTCAGACTTATAGATCGTCACAAGGTGTAATGAGAAGTTGTCCACGCTCAATAAAAGAAACGACGCTCAATAGGCTACTTTTATAAATTCCAGGAATGACTGTGTTATTGTATTAAATGAAATTACAATATACGCAAAGCATGTCGTTCCCTTATGATTTTGGTCTAATTCCGTTCTTCATTACCTCTCCTTTTATACAAAGTTATTAACTAAAATTCAGTCTGGCACAGATTTGGCTTGAGAAGACGTCATTATACCGAAATTGCTTTCACTTCCTCCTTTATTCAATGTTCCTATATGTATTGTACATATACCAATATGAGAGTATTTATATGGCAAGGCTTAAATTAGTATTCAGTCTATTAACCCCCACAGTGATTATGGATTACTTTGTCGTCAGAAATCTGAAAATGCCAAAAAGAAAGGGAGCATGCACTATTAAAGCAAAATCCTATCACACTTTCACTTCTCATCACAAGGAAAGCATTTACTCAAAATAATGTAAGATGAGAAAAACATAAGATTGAATTACTGACACTGTCTCAGCAAATGTAATTTAATCTTTTCTTAAACAGCTTTTCTAAATCAAATATAGAAAGCATGTCAAAGTTGGTATGTTGAAATAAGATTTGGCACAAACAATTTTGTTACGCAAAAGAAAAGGAAAATACTTTCTTTTTTGTTCCTCAAAGAAGACCTTCACCTGTAGTTTCGTAAGCAAACGTGATGTCTTTGAGATTTCTTTTCCGTTTCTTTGATGGTTGATTTATTGAAGTTTCTATTGATTATCTCCTGCAAACATGAAAATACCAAATATTTAGGTCAAGTTATTTACTTCGGCACAAGAGAGGATATCAAAAAATTGGAAAAAATAGAAGCAAAATTTTGTTTTTATTAAATAATCTTTATTTTACAGACACCGCTCAGCTATGCTTGTAGTCAAAATGGGATTTCAGTAATTGAGGAACTTGGAAGACTCAGATTTCTGAACCCTAATTTGGCTGACAACGACGGCAATGCCCCTTTGCATTATTGTGCGCAAGCTGGATTTTCTGAAGTTGTGGATCTCATGATTGCCCGATTTGACAAATTGGACCTGAACTGTCGAAACGGATTTGGATTAACTCCATTGATGAAAGCAGCTTTACAGGGACGGACACGATGCGCAAAAAGTTTGCTTGCAGCAGGTAAATATTACTTATTCTATTATGGCATTGAGATATTTCTGGAGAAAGCGAGGATTTATCATAACCAATAACATTAATTACTTTGTAATTTAAAAGGTGCATCATCTTATCTTCGAGACTATACTCGGAATTTAACAGCTGCAGAATGGGCGAGATTATGTGGTATATATAACTTTAACATTTTATGCAACAACGTTTTTCATATAATTATATTTGTAGGGAGGCATATTTGTTCTGAAGTAATAATACGTACCGCAAAAGATGCTCATCGTCATTCCGGAAGCTCATCTATGAACTTTTCCAAGGCCAGCAACTTCTCTCTTCCCGTAAGAACATTAATTCCAATCAGAATTTGTCTTTGCATAACATTATCATAATTTAATATATTATTACACACGTGTGATCACAGACAAGCAAAAGTGACATGGAACTAAGGCGCATGAACTCTGACGATTCTCCTTATTATCACCTGTATGCTCGTTCTACCCTTTCTGGGGCAAATTGGTTAAAGAACAAGATCAAGAAGGCGTTGGGGACAAGTGGAACAAGCCCAAATGTCAGGTCCTTGTCTGACAAGAGGCCACCCATTTCCGACGGAAGTTATACTCTGATGGGTGGAGCAACAATTTGTGCTGGTTCCTTGTTGTTACCTTCCATTAAACCTTTGATTGAGCAACAAAGGGCAAGACAAGCAGTGGCAAACAGAAAAATTACAATCCCGACACTTCAAATCACCCCAGTAAAGAAATAAGTTTAATTGTGCTTTGATAATTTATTTTGCTATTCATTTTCTTAATCATCATCTCATTTCTTTCTGTCTGGTAGATCTTTTTCGTACTTGAATACAAAATCTGCACAAAGAAAGTCTCGATACTTTCTTTATTCAATTCACATATCTTTTTTTTTTACATACATAACATGAAATGTCAAGTTATTTTATGTAAATTCATAATCTCACTTGTTTATTTTTTCGACATTGACAATGCAAAATACTCATGTTTATCGTGATGAGCTTTTTGCACAGTATACAAAATGCACCCAGAAAATAATTCAATTTAAGTAGAATGAGCACACTGTTGAATTTAAAAAAAATCTGTCTATGGTATGTGGATGTAATCTCAATTTTGTTATAATAAAAATCCTTTATTATAATGGAGTTTTATTTGAAAACCGACAATCCAAACTGAAAGAGTGGGTTTCCCTCCTGCTCTCGGCTACCTGACCTCCTGACCTCCAAGGCTCGACCACTCCTCTTCTCCAAGGGGATGGGCGGATGTCCAACGGGATGCCCAAGTGACTGTGGGTGCGGCTAGTGGGTGACCGTGGGATGAATGAAAGAGGGAGACAAAGAGATGCGACTGAGATTTATTCGAAGACTGACTGACCACAAGACAAATGGAGACTTGGAGACTGAGCTCATATCCATCATCAACTCCTGGATATGCATAGGAGTTGATAAATGCTAACAAATGCATATACTAATAGATAACTAAGCTATTCATAACATGAGATGGCTTCATGTTATAAAACTCATTCCAAAAATACAAATTCACACTCAAATAAATATCAAAGTTTTTAGAATTCTATCATTCTAGCAAATTCTAAATTAAGAAATTATTTGAGGAAAATGCGACGAATTTCTTTATTTACTGGAACTACCTCAATTTTATTTCCTGGATTTATGTTCACCTTAAATTTTTAATTCTTTAATAATTCTGCTCCAATTTACTTTATCGTTCATCTAAATTAAAAACGTAGGCAATTGCTTTCTCTATATAATACAAATAAAAAAGTTATGAACGTCAAAACCTGACAAAGCAGAGTTTGCTTTTACTTTATTAAAACTCAATGCCCCAAAGGCTACGTGACACTAAATAAGTATTACCTACATATATCTGCTAAATAAACTTTTTCTGGAAACCTGAAAAAATGATGTGGACTGGGAAGGTTTGACATTAAACTTTTGTTTCATTTCAGAAGGCACAATCTTATATTTAACTATTTATACTGCATGCATTCAGACTTCAGTTCAGTTTCACTACTTTCTGGCTTGGATTCTGATACTCTCTCTTTACCTTGATTGTGTTGATGGGATTCGGGGAGGAAGAATTGGGGCTCGTGGCGGCTTCAAAACCAAGAAAAATAAATCCAAAGACCAGAACAAAAACAAGACGCAAGCAGAAATACAGAATATGGAAAGAGTTGAAGAAATAATTGATGATCTCTATGTTGAAATGACATCTGGAAATTGGACGGAGCAAGAGAATCGTACTTGGATATACGCTAGTGCTCTCATTGAAATGGGTGAAATTTACTATGGAGGAAAAAATGAAGGAGGAGAAAGTACTTCCGCTCTACCACAACTGTCATACTATATTTTTATTGGTTTGTCACTCGTTTCATTATTTTAAAACATTCTACAGATATAACTTGGAGTGTAGGGATTGATGGATTTGTCTTGGGACCACAACGATTTTCCTTCATTAAACCATTTTTCAAGTAGTTGCTCCACATGTCGTTGATTGGTCAGCTTCTGTATCCTAAAGTTAAAATTAAATTAAAATCACAACCTTGGTATATTATTATGATAAGAGACTGCTAAAAACATACATTTTGTCAACCTGTGTCTTTGCTTTGCTAGCTTTAGAATAACCTAGAGAAAAATATTTAGCCTGGTATTGGTTGTTAATAAGCGGAAATGAATAATCCATAACAGACTTTCTCTCATTTGCAATTTCTTCTCCCAAGCTAAACACAGCTAAGGCTAAATCTGATTGCTGCAAAGATTTTAAATTTTATGACTCAATTTGCACTTGCATAATTTCATATTAATAATGCATTAATAATTGCATAATAATTGTAATGAGTGAAATGCTTACATTTTGAGAAACAACACCCATCAGACCTGACCATTTTGAAGGTTTAGCATTTTTGTCAACCGTTCCAAATGAGTCTGATTCTTGGATTGTACAATTATCCAAATTTTTTAAATCTTCATCGATTTTGGTCAACAAATCGACCAGTAATCCAGAATAACATGACGATATGTTTCTGCATGACCGATCCGTAGTTGCAGCAAGACAAGTCTCATTTTTAATTACCCATGGATGATCCTGAAATGTCGATAATTAATTTATAGATCTTTGCTTGTGTTTTTCAAAATCAAACTTACTTCAATAGTTACGATACTTTTAATTTGCTCTGAAGTTAAAAATATTGAGTACATTGGGATGTTTGAAAATATCTATATATTTAACAAGTTCCATACGTAATTGGAGCTTACCGATTTGTGTTGGCATTTCTGCAGAAATTGTCCCCAACACTCCCACTAGCCAAAAAAGTTTCATCAAACTCTTCATTTTGCCAAAATTTCACAATTGCAATTTTACGCTTTACCTTTATATACAACTTTGCTGACAATGGAAGGAAAATTCGTGATGGAGCTTTTCATGATTTGTTTATGTGGTAAATAGATTGGAAAAGCCCATTGAAATGTGAAAAGTCAAACATGGTGAATATTTAATGGCGTGACATTCATACTATCTGTAGTATTCCATTATCGCTTGAATTTTGGAAAAAGTGGCATTACTGAAATATGTTTTTATTTTTCATTTTGGCTTGCAATAATAAAATTATTTAGTATTGTATTTAATAAATAATAATCTCTATTTACTCTAAATAATAAATTGCTACATTTTACAAAATACTGAATATTGAAACTTTAAAACGCAAGTTTCGTTAAAAATCAGTTCGTTGTGTCTGAGAAAATGGCTTCCCTTCTTCTTTTTCTTCTGGTTTAACTTCACTTGTCCTTGATCGAAAATTTTGCTTCTTTCTTTTGGCATGAATCACAGATAATTTATCATAGGCTTCCTTAATTTGCATAAACTTTTCTTGTGCTGCAGCTTTTTCGTCTGGATCTCGGAATTTGTCTGGATGCCATTGCTTGGATAATTGTCTCCATTTCTGAGTGATTTGGTCCTGTGGTGTTCCACTTGGAAGATCTAATGCTCTAAGTGCATTTCGTTCTCCAAGAGGATCTAATCTTGTTATAATCTATTTAAACAATGTTATGAATATTAATGACGCGCATAATTAATTAAATTTCATGCTTAATTGAGTACTCTACCTCAGTCCATAATGTTGAAAAGCCATGTAGTCTATAATAATGCCACAAGGTTTGCAAAGACTCGCGTAATTCGACTATCATTTGAGATTTCAGCAAATTACTGACAGAATCACGAAATTTGATTGCTTCTCCATGTTCGTTTGTAATAACCATATTGAAATACAAGTACGATCCCCATAAAGACAAGTAAATGCAGCCATATGCGGATAGCGTGCTAACTCGTCTGAAATAATTTTTTGATTGATTGATAATCAAAATGCAAAATCATAATTTAACTAAATTATTATATTAAATCATAAATGATTTACCTGCAAAGGCTCTTTCTCTTTGGGGGGCTTCTGTTCCATTCAACCTGCGTTCTGAAAGCCAAAGCAGACAACACCGAACTCCAGTAGTACTTTGGATGTGTCATTGTGTAAAACACTAGAGGAATATAAGCTCCAATTAAAGCGTTTCGAATTGATCCTTTCTCTCTTCCAATATTCCCAACAATATAGACACCTAAACACAACAAATACATATATTCTTATTATAAAACATTTCACAGTATCGAAGTTATTTTGTGTACCCATTGCTGACCCCAAGGGAGCCAGGCCAATTAACCACCACAATGAGATGCCCATAATAGGCTCCACTGGAATGGCTGCATATGTGACCCATGAAAGTAAATTGCCGAAAGCAATTTGACCAATAAAACGGTAAAATGAAAATGGGGGCTGCAATTACACATTTTAAAAAATTCATATCAATTATTATTTCAATTTAACTTTTTAAAACTTACCTTGGGCTTTTTCTTAATGTACTCTATAAATTTTTCGACATACTTGTGATCAAAGTTAGCTTCTTCAACATATCTGTTTTAAATAGAAAACACATAATATAATTATGATGTTGGCATTAACAAAACAATTTCTGGATTTATTTGCTTACCGAGGGATTCTGAAGAGGTCTCCGAACCATCCAACGCCTCCGTAGCCTGCGACCAGTGCCCACCAAACAAAGGCTTGACTGTCCCTCCCCAAATAAAAATGATGGAGTCCAAACCACCCCCCAAATGCCCAAAATATATATGTCAAAATCACACTTTTACCCATTCTGCAATTATTTCAAATCCTGTTATTATTGCTTTGCAAACTCATGGCACACACATTAAATATATGAAACCCTGAAACTATGTTTAGAAATTTATTCCTCACTTCACTTTTGACTTCTACAATACACCATTAAATTAATGCAGGCTTTACAATTTGTAATTAGTGCTGGATATAATTTTCTTTAAAAGTAGGATAATAGCTAAACCATCTGATACAAAGTGTAAATGGATGAAAGCGTATGCATTCAAATCAAAGGTAAAAATTATACAGATCATACCTGTTGCAGGTTTAGTGACTAAACTTTTAGTCTCCACAGACAGACAACGGTATATAAATCAAGCAAGTGCAAAAATCTTTGCAAAATATGCCAGAAATGATATTCTTGTTTGGATTGACAATGCAAAAGCTGCTATTGTTTAAATAAGAAAGGTAAACAATTAAATTAAAGCAAATGTGGCTAGGACGAAAATGGAGGCTTGTAAAATGTTCAAATACGTTTTCCATCAAATGCTTTCGTAATAATTTATTTCCAACGTAAATATATAAGTTCTTATTAGACTGCATCTCTCTTTTCCATTTTACATAACATGAATAATGTAAGTATAGGTAAGTATTTAATTTCGTCAGGTTTTGTTAAAAGTTTTTGTTTGCTCACTCGGTTTCATTGTAATTTGACAAAATTAATGTATTAATATCGTGATTTGCTGGATCGTGAGGTTGTGCGTCTGTTTGGGGCTCTGCCACACGACGTTTCAGGACGGCGTGGTTCTAGAAATAACGATGCAAATTAAATCTTTACTTTGAGGAAAGTTATGTATACTTATTAATTTAATACCTCGAGCCCCTTGGAGAAAGCCTTTCCAGTACAAAGTTGGGTCAGAGGACGAGGTGGTCACGCGAACCCCTTCAGCCGTTATTGGACGACTATGACTCACAAAATTTCTTGGCCTCACATTAAATGCCGACTCTATAATGATTAAATTAGGATATGTATATGATTGTTGATTAAATATTTTATTTATAATAAATATACCAGAATGACGGAAAGCAACACTTGGGACTCGCAAATTGTCACCATTGCCTTTCATTTTCAGAGCTGCTTGATATCCTTGAAGATATGCAGCCTTTTGCTTTCCATGGTCTTGAGCAAGACGAACTCGAATGGGCTCATTCGAACCATCGGGAACAATTCCGTTCATTTCCAAAATTGCAGCACAAGCCTCGCTTCGAGTTTCGTACCTGATAATTAAAAAAAGTTAGTATTTTATCGTATTTTACTGTTACTTCATATTTAATGAAAACACCTAACAAATGCAACACCCCTGGTCGTCTTTGTTTGTCTGTCCCTGAGGACGCGGAGGTGAACAATGACTCCAAAAGGAGAGAACATTTGATCAAGTTCTTCCTCATTTATGGTTGTGGGTAATCCGGTGACAAACAAATTTGTATCTTTGATATCGTCTGCAATAATGGACACAAATAGACTATAGACACTAAAATATAAAAAATATAATGTGTTTTATACCAGAAGGGGGACGAGCAAACGAAACTTTAATTCGTTTGTGACCAAGCTGCATCCCATTTAGCTCATTTCTGGCATCAATCGCGTCTTCCAAAATAATATAATTCACAAAACCGTAACCAAACGAGTATCCCGTCTGTCAAAAAAATCATGAATGTCCTATTAAAGATAGAACCGACACGAAAGGTTTTCTGTCAATTTTGCAATACCTGACTATCTCTCATGATTTTAATGCTTTCCATTGCTCCATAAGGGGCAAAGAGGTGGAAAAATTCTTTGTCGCTGAAAGTTTGTGGAAGGTAATTAACAATAAGGTTTGGTTTTGGTTCATCATTGGAAGTAACGCGTCGATTAATTCCCATTGATTCATGTTCCCTTCCATTGGAGTCCCCGTAGCCCTGAGACCTCATCCCATCTCCCATCAACTCATTGTTCTCCTCCGAATGACTTTGTCCACCGTGAGAATCCCCTCCCCCCATCATCATTCCCATCAAGGATGAGGACATTTGACTCAATCCCTCATTTGAACTCTGGAGAACATACCGAAATGAATCATTTGCATTATTTTACAGTGTGATGTCAGAATATTACAACAAGTACATTGTTTTGCTTGACTCGTTCTCTTGAGTTGTCGCCTGCATTTTGAATATGAAGACCTGATTCATTCATCTTCAATGTTCTGAAAACCTAAACTTTGCACCAAGTGTAACCAAGAAAAAGAAAGCAAATCGTATAGGACAACGACGTAGTGTAATGAATTTTGTTGCCCTAAATAAAACTCTAAAACCGATATTTTTGGAAAAACATTCCGCATTCAAAAGCCGCCAGCAAGTTATGGAAACTCGATAAGCCTCCTAAAAATAAAATTATGGTCGATTTTGTTGATCGAATTACTTTGAAAACAGTTCCAAAATCGAAGCTGGAATCTTTATTAAAAGACGATTAGGTTTACAATACTAAAACTATTTAACCTAGTCAAAGAGTCCGAAACCCATGTCGTCATCTTCTTCTTCAGATTCCTCCTTCTTCTTGGCTGCTTCTTTTGCTGCAATAAAATAAATGATCCGACTTTAGTTAATTTGTTCACAGCAAATTGTTAAAATTATTAAAACATGGTAAATCATCATCATTAATTAATATAATACAGCAGCGATATTTCAGTCGAAAGATGGTGTTAAAAAATAATCATCGATAGCCCTAACTAAATTATGCTACGTTTGCTATTTTGAAACTTACGTTTTGCATCGCCACCTGCAGCTGGGGCTGCGGCAGGTGCGGCGGCTACTGCCCCACCCCCGGCAGGCATAGAGGCCAATTTCTTTTGCCCTGCAACACAAAAATGACATTGGGTTAATTATTACAATTTTTATAAAAAAACTAATTTGTTACAAATGGAATTTAAAAGATAAACTCTTCAGCTAGAGCTAATAACGGATCAGCAGTGATTTCTCAGTCGAAAGATGGTGATGTTAATCATCATGTTGAGCTTATCTTTAAAACACGTTTCCATTTAAAAGCTGTCACTTTATACCTTCGGCAATAATTTCCTCTAAGACCTTCCCTTTAAGTTCTCCTACAACTTTCTGGACCTTCTCCTTGTCAGTTTCAATTCCGACGGAGCCGAGGATCTTTTCTAGGTCCGCTGCGGAGGGGTCAGACTTTTGACCCAAAACGGCCAACAGGTAAGCTGCGACGTACCTCATCTGCAAAACCAAAACAAAGGTATAATTAATTTCACAAAAACTCAGTCAATTTATCCGTCTTACCTTGAATTAATTAAGTTTTTGGAAAATGTTATCTCAGAACTAAGCCGGACCAAATTGGATCGTGTGTTATTCGTATGTGAGTGAAAAGCATGGTGGTGAGATTTGAATGGAAAGGCGGTAGAGCAAAGGTGGCACCACAACCCCCAGTTCCCAAGATGCAGTCAAACTGCGTCTCAATTTCCCCATCCACCAAATGATATGTCTCAATTTAAATAACAAATAAATTAAAGTTTAGTTTGTATCGTACATTGTACTCTCGGTTTAATCGGATGTTACAATTATTATTTTATGATTACAAAAGGTAGTAGCTATTGCATAGAGATTTGTATATTTGTTCTCGACATTTTTTTCTCAAAAGAACACGAAACCATCGGTCCTTGATGGTGTAAAAAGTTGTGAACTTTGGGTTGGATTTAACTGTCGGGGGAATATAAGGGATAATTACATCTTCCATTAGCTTGATATTTTCTCCACTTGTAATATCTTTCATTTGTAGAGTTGTTTTTGGAGAAACATCTCTTTGATTATTATGAGAAGGTTCCAAAGTTGAAGAGCTTTCAGTGTTCTCATTTTTATTGTTCTCAAGTAGTTCCTCTGCCGTTACTTCCGTGAAAGACTCGATTCGCAAGTCTTGAGTACTTGATTCAGAGGATGTACCAATTTCTTCTATTACTGAAATAATGTTACATAATATTATTACTTTTATGTGCCATTACATAAATGTAAGTTAAATAAATTAACCTACCATTGTTTTCCGTCAGTGCAGTTGAGGATGAAAGGTAGCCCTCATAAGTTGTGGAAGAAATTGAAATGGGCAACAAGTTGGTAGGACAAAGTAGGAAATCAATGTCATCATCCTCGCATATTTTGCTAGTTAAGGAATTTTTATTTAAAGCATTGCAGAGACTATTTGAAGGAAAATGATCAATGTCGTATTCACAGAAGCTGGTACCTCCTGTGACAATTAAGTTTACATTTAATATGGGGACCGGCGAACAAAATTCTGAATTTGGTACACAACTTACTAATTATTGGAAAGAGTAAAGATGACATCAGCAAAATTCTGTACACGTGAAACATTTAATACTATACGATCCTATTGGGTTTTTTGTTTACATTAATTTGTACAACATATTTTAGTAGCAAAGTTATATCCTACTTCTCTGGCTGAACAAGCTTTTCCTCATTGTCCCCAAAATATTCTTCTTTTATTAGTACTGGATATTAGAGTTTTTCAAAATGACAGTGGTACTGATTGATAATGATAACCATGTTAACAAAGCAATCCTGATTTAGCGAAAGGAAACGTACAAATCCTGTTTCCGGTTTTAAAGGCAACATTTTCCACAGAACAAAATTGGAGCTCGGGTTCTTCCTCGCAGATTTTCCCCCATCCCAAATTCAAATGTGGCAATATAGTATTTGTGAAAATTGAAGCTTTATTTCCAACTGCCCAGCATAAGCTAACATGGAAAGACGGATCCTTAAAAAAAAAAAATATTATATTTTTAATTTTTGCAACAAGATAGAAGATAAAATTTTACCTCATAGTAATTCTCCAAATCGTATTCTGATAGAACAATATCACAGGCCTTTACTAATTGTAATAAATGCTGAGACGGATGGACATTCATTGAAATAAATGTTCTTGTTTTCTCATCATTTACATAAACTTCAAAATTTTGAAACACTAAAGCAAACCTAAAATAATTTTAGTTTGTAATGGCCATAAAAATGCATATATGACCAATAATCATACCTCTGGAAATCACAAAATTGTTTCTTGAGCAAATCTATGAAAGAATCGATCCAGTGATGGCGAAACACCAAAGTTTTGGATAGAGACAAATGCACATCTTCGCAAAATTCTACATCTGGAAAATCCTTTATCACTTCTTTTAATAGCTTTAATTGACGAATAACGGGTTCAGAGGTATTTACTGCAAATAATAAAATTATATATACTATTTTGATAATTTTTGATGTGATGTGATGGTAGTTGTTGCATACGCGGAATATGAACAAAGGATGCCCAATTTCCCCTCACATGGGGAAAAGATCTTATCCTTCCTCCATATACTTCTCCTCCATCGTCGTCATTGTTCTCAGATTTAAACATGTTCTTGAGTTCTGAAGGGAGTGGCAATTTTTCCTTGGACAATGGCTTGTTTTTGTCCGATTCCTTTTCGTTTCCAGAATAATTAACATATTGTCCCTTTTGAAACAATTGTACATTGTCCTCTTCAATATCTGAATCAGATGAGTCGTAGTTTGCTTGCAGTAATTTCAAAGACATTTTCTGAAAAATAAACCGTTATAACGCACATAACGAAGGGGTGAAACAATGTCCCTTCGATTATGTCTGCCCGTCAAAAGAGGTCATGGGGTGACAATAAATAGTTTTTAATGTCACAATTGTTTTCCCCGTCAAAAAACATGTTAAAATTACACCTTGCAAGACGTTTTCCTGTTTTTCACCTTTTGACCTTTTCCCCGGGGGAAAGGTCAAAGGATCAATTGTAAGAATTTGCAAGACCAAGAATATTTTAAGACCAAAAGTTTCAACATTGGTTCGTTCTCAAATAACCCCGTAAGAATGCCACATTTTTTGAAAATTTTCATGTTTTTGACCTTTTTGACCCCTTTGACCGTGACCTGGGGGGCCCATCTCGGAACTTGTCCGTACTCTATGCCCCCCGAACACGTTGCAAAAAACAGAACGAAAAAAAGTTAATTTGTTCAAGAGTTATCGTGCGAACGGACAGACGGACGGACGGACGGACAGACGGACAGAGCCATCTTATAAAGGGGTTTCACCCCTTAATAATCTACAAAGAATTTTTTAATCAAATGAATCAAAACTGAGCTGATTTAACTAACTTTAAAATATGAATATACGAAACCAATAAAATCTACTTACTCTAAAATTGATTGGAAGTTATTACGCTTGCCTGCTGCAGTTGCAATGTGAAATATTTTTTACCAAAACCAGATTTATTTGTTGAGTAAGAAAATTAAAACATCTCAACTAATTAAAATGAAAACATTTCTTCATATTTTTTACAAAGGCACATGAAAATGATACACCTTTAATACAAAAAGGGATGCTTATGATTATTAAAAATTTATAAAACGAGAATATTCCAAGCTAAATCTAATGTTTTAAAAAATTTATGTAAATACGATACAATTTTAAAATTTTAAAGATCATGATCTAATCAAAAAAAATCGAAACTACGGAGTATACACCTTAAAAATGCAGTTATCCAAATTCCTGTTTAAAATTAGTTAAAGTTTAACTTTTTTTATAAATCTTAAAATATGCATACAGCGCATTGATTTTAAATTAAGATAGAATATTTTAATATTTTAGAGATTTTAGAAAGCAAATTGGTAAAAATTGCAATGTCTACCTAGGTATAGTAAATTTCTTAGCTTTCCTATTCAAATTAGGAAGTTTGGATAAAATCGATAAGAATTTATACCAAGCTGCTAGATATTATAGAAAATTTGCAGTGAAAAACTAAATTAGTAACACTTTTTAACTTTAAACTTTAAATGGTGTAACTTTAACATTTAAAAAAAATCAGAACTTTTTCTATAACGACTTTAAAATTGTTAAAAAAATGAGCCTATTTGTTTTAATTTGTCTAAAAATGTATACGGAAAAAATGCATTTAGTTACAAATGCCAAAGACGAACTCCACGCTGGTTTCAGACACTTTTTCCATACCTTATTCGATTTTAATGAAAATTTGAGGGATTGTTAAACATGCCCCCCTGATTACAAAAATGTATAACTTTTGTGGGTGGGGCTCTTGGGGGTGTGGCTATGGGAAAAAGGAT
>JAQIXN010000873.1:0-26632 GCA_034698145.1 Proisotoma minuta | reverse complement strand
TGACCTCTTTTGACGGACAGACAGAAACGAAGGAACATTGTTTCACCCCTTCGTTATGTGCGTTATAACGGTTTATTCCTTTTGCATCTCTTACTTTTTCATAGGGTTGGCAGTGGCAGCCAAACGTTGGCTTGGTCAATACATGCTGAATTTTGAGCGTTCTTTTGTGAATATTTGGCTAAATTCTTATAGTAAAACTTTGCGACCGGATTTCCGAAACCCGTTGGAAATTTTTTTTATGATTTATTGAAGCACGCGTCATAACCATTAGACTACATGAGCACGATGAAGTGGAGATGAAAAACTTTTTCAGAAAAAGGGTTGTAAAACTATTCGCTTCCAATATCCCTTCACAATATCTGCACTATGATTACAAGTGATTTTGAAGGTGATTATCAAATCCACTTGGCTTTGATAATCACCTTTAAAAGTTCAATTTGCTTCTATTCGATATTTTCGCGAGCTGTAGACTCTGGATTTTTTTTTTACATATACAACCCTTTTTCATCTCTATTTCATCGTGCTCATGTAGTCTAATGGTTATGACGCGTGCTTCACACGCACGAGGTTCCAGGTTCGATCCCTGGCATGAGCAATTTTTTGCCACTTTTCCAAGAAACTTCAATTTTTTTTATTTGGAAGAAATTTGTAACTTTATTCTAACAATCCATATATACACAATAATAATCTGAAAATAACGCCCAGAAGTTAGCCAAGCCCAATGGGCTAACTTCACATGAATCGTTAAAACGGACATAGCCAAGAGGTGAAACACTGCCCTTTCGTCTATCTGTCCTTTAAGAACCTTGCAAAATTTGGTCCATAATAATATCATCCAGTTTTGTTTTAAATAAGGACGCTTACAGGTTTCATTTATTGATTATGGTTGGTTGATTCGCAATCTTTGAGTCTGATTGTGGAATGATCTGAGAAATCCCCTGACCTGTTCAGAAGCAAAGTGAAAGCTGTTTTATTAGCTAGAAGCTCACCATAAATTGTGTAATAATATAGATCATCTCATTTAAAATTACAAAGAGGCTGAGTTTTGGGTGATATATGATTTAAAAAATAAAGAATATCTTTTTGTTGGGAGAGAAAGTATATCTAATGAGAAGCGTCAACTAATTTATTAACATACAACTTATGTATTTTTATATAATTTGTAATTAGGAATTATATTTGAACTAGCTAACCTGTGTAATAATGGTCAGTGCACCTTCCTCCCCCCTTCCTTCCCCCTTTCTATACCGAATTTGATTGAAAATGGCTTAGTACGATGATTTAGGTCGATAATTATTTATGCAAACCGATTTCATGAAAAAATATTGAAATGGGACCACGAAATCGCAAAAAATGTGGTAATTTTTTTTCATCCTTTACAATTTTTATGGCCGTAAAACATATTTTGATGCATTGGAATGCTCTGTTAAAGTGTTTTGAATAAGGTCCATTTTTTTCCAAGTTTGGGCTTGGTTGGTTATTCAAAATTTTTGATTTTCAATTGATGTTTGGGTTAATTTTGGTTAGGTCAGAGAAAAATATTACATTTATAGAGATTCAAATCCCTGACTCGGGTTAAATGTACACTGTTCTGAAGGTTTTTTTTTCTTCCTAGAAAAAACTGCATATCTGTAATGAAGTAATAACCTCATTTTGTATTGCATATATTTCATTAAGTTTTGGGTTGCACATAATTATGAGAATTTGGATGCTTTGTTTTTCGATGCATAATGCATTACTCTTTTTCATCTGGCCCTAGGATCCATTGGTCCGAGTCCGCTTCCAACAATCGAATATCATTTGGCTGCACTTGAAGAGAAAGTCGGATGGTGAGTGATCCATTAAAGTTGACAAATCGAGACACAATTGTTTCTTTCCGGTACAAAATGTGTCTTGTTGTATCCCACAAATTGAGATGATCTGGATATTTTACTCTCGTTCCTGCGTACTCTGTAAAAAGAAATAAAAAGATGCACCTTCGCTTTGTTTGGTTGTACTTTTAAATTTAAATAAATTTAATTTACCAGGAACAACAGAATCTCCGAAATGGTCAACAAGCTGTAAAATGTGCCACATTTTGACTTGTTTGCAAGTTGTGGGGATGCCACGAAGTTGAAGGTGAAGACGAAACACGCCTTGCACTTCCAATAATTTCATTCGCCTATAAAAAAAATATTAAAACAACTAGATTCCAGACAAATTAATTATTGTAATTTTTATAAAAAAAATATACCAAACAGAACAAACATTATGCGAAAAGTGGAAAAACTGGGGCGAGAAAATTCCCCAAACAGGAGCATTCTTTATGAGTCTTCCGAAATTCTGGATTTCCCAAACAAAGGTCCTTGTGTCGGGGTGCTGAACAAATCGCATCAAAGGAGCCACAGAGCCCACCGGAGACTGCGACTGATAAACAATCGTTTCGGGAACAACTTTTCCTTTTTCGGGGACAACATTTTGTCCTTTTGCTCTAACCCCTTCGTTTTTTACCTCAAACATGCGTGTAAATAAATTGCCAATTCCAAATGTAACAATTCTGAATTCCACTTTGCAAAAGACATTTAAAATATCCATTGGTCCAACTGTTCCATATTTTCGTGTGAACATGAGAGGACGTGTAAAAATGCAATCCCCACTCTGAGTGAAACGATGCTGCAATCTCATTCCGGATAAACCAGGAGACAAATCCTGACCTATCCCATTGTTGCAGAGGAACCTGAGGGTTGCAGAAACCTCCGAAACTTCTGAAGGAATGTTTGTGGCAAGAAGGCCCAAAAATGTTTGGATTCCAGCCACTGTCTGTTTCTCCGAAATTACGAGACGCCATTGTCCACATCTCGGATGATTGAATGGGGGACATGTTAAAAACCCTCTTGAATTTCTAATTTCTTCGGAATAATCTTGAATTCTCCAAGAAATTGTTCTTTTTGATGGACATTTAGAAAGTGAATGTGGCACATAAAAGAAATGATATCCCTATAAAAATTTCATAAACAACATAAATTATATATAAAAAAAATAAAGTATGGTATGTATGTATGATGAATATACTAAATAAAGCAAAGCCCCAAACATGAGAGCAGTCTTCCAAGGAAAAACCATAATTATCACAAAGCTCCCAACCAGGAAAAATGGCAAGTTTTTGATCGTGACAGTTCTAAAGACGAATGCCCCCAAAGTGTAAATCCATCCCCACAACCAAAACATTTCTGAGCCAAATGTGTTTATATTGTTGTTGCTTTCCATTGATGAGCTGGTGGAAGCTGCCATCAAATGATTGTTGGGATTCACGCCCTCAGAATAAAGGTTGGTGTTTAACACTTTTGTATTGGCTACTACCGTTGAACCAATCATTGAGAATTCTGACTCTGATGTAACAATGGATTCGCTATCATTTTGGAATGCAACAAGTTGATTTGACTCGGCTGGAGAAAGTTCTGGAGTCTCAACAAAGAGATTGTCATTGACCTCATTGATTTCTGTAATGGTCACCTGGACTTTTGAGCTTAAACGGGTAGCCTACACAGGGAAAAAATAATGATTTCTTATTTCAGAAACAACTTTGGGATGCAAAGTCAATCCTGGATAATATTACGCTTATGACAGGCAGTTCAAATGTTTTGGGCTCCCTTTTTATCCCTTGGACGATTTTCTTTTTTGTACTTGAATTTGAAACCTGACTTTGCTTCATTTTGACTTTACAAAACTTGCAGTACAATAGTCTCGGGCAGAAATTAATTCCTGATAATAATTTTATTTTCTTTTGGAAATTAAAAATCAAACATGATACAAATGAATCGAGATAGGTCGTTACAGAAATCTTTTTATTCACCGAACAAGTTTCACAGAAATAGTAAAATGCAAAAAATTAATAAACAATAATAAAAACTAAAGTTAGTCATAAATTGAATAATAAATAAATGGTATAAAATTGTGTTAAAACTAAAAGCATAGGGTTGTGCAATAAAATATAGTCAATGCAAACATTCACATTACAATATTAAAATAACAAATACCAATAATAATAATAATAATACCATCAAGTCATTAACAATAATATCGTCTAATGAAATATCCATCATCTGCAGCAGATGAGCTGCTATCAAGTATCACGATAAAAAGATTCCAACTTGTCGTGAAGTAATAATTTGATTAATGTAAAATTTGCTGCAACCTGTTCGAATGTTTCTTGAGTTGTTTTGTCTAGCGAGTAGAAATGATCTGAAGTTCTAAATGAAGCTAACGTCTAACCTAATAAATATAAGGACTCTTCAATGATCAAAATTTGTTAACCCAAATTACTTATTGCTTACCAAATCCAATTCCCATCCAACATTTTTTACATCGGTTGCCACATGTTTACCAGTTTTCCTGTCAATCCCATAAGCGTAATCCACCAAGTCTCCAGTTCTCAATCGAGAGAAATCCCCCCGATACTCGGTAAAGTGAAAAAATATTTCAACTTCTCGGCACAATGACAGTATAAATCCAAAAGACTCCTGAAATTGAAAATTAAAGGCAAATATATTATGTATATATATAATCCAATAAATTATAATGTATTAGTATTATTGTGCTTTTATACCCTGCGTCTTGCAACTTGGCCCATTTCTCTTATACCGCGAGGGATTGGCTGCAAGACTTCCCATCGGAAAACTGGTTCATACAAAATTGGCGAAATTGGGCGTGATCTTGTGCCAAAATAGAATTCCAAGTCTCGATATGAATTTCCAGTATTGCCATTGTATCGACTACTGGTTCCCGAGTTTTGGCTTTGTATCCCGTTTCCAAAATATTCTCCAGGCATAATTGAAGAAAAGCGAGGAGCGGGGAAGGGCAATGGTGTCGAAGTCCTTACCACTGCATCAGACATTGAGTGAGTTGAGTGACGTCGTTGAGGCGATGCACTACCACCACCGTTGTTGTTTCTGCCACGGTAGCTATTTTCAGTTCTTCCAAATCCACGTCCTCGTTTTCCTCTATATGGCTGTGCCTGTACATGAATAACAAAAATTAGATAATACTAATGATAATTATGGAAATACTGACAATTGATTTGTTGTTGACGACTTTTCGTCTTGATTGTTCCTTTTCATTGTTTTGAGCCATCACAAGTGAAACGGCCATCGACAATTCGTCCCAAGTTGTTTCTTTTGCATCCACTTCGTCAACCCCTTCCATCGGTGTTTGGTCCAAAGGATCCGGTGACAAAGAAGTTGAGCTAATGCTGCTGAGAGTCAAATTTTCTAAATCATTCAACACTTGATTTGCATTTTGTTCCCATATTTTCTCTAGATCATTTGGTAGCTGATAATCCGCCGTTTCTTCTTTTTGCAAGACCTCTGCCTCTGATGATGGTCTTGGATTCGGTTTGTAATTGTTGACAACATGGTCCAATGTCCAATCCATCGCCAAGCTCCCATGTCCATGTTGTCCATCTTCAGGCCATTGTCCCGAGAACATTGTTGAAGGTTGAACTATGAACTCAAATCCTGGAGGCGGACGCGAAGTTGTTCCCGTCGCGTCCGTAGAAATTTCTGGGTTCATCAAATTCCCTTTAAAAGTTAGACAACTTTTACGGCAATGTCCCCTTGATTTTTTAAATTGAAATACGATACCTTGAGATGTATTTTGAGTGCTTTCATTGTTACCGTCCATTGCGCCCTTTCCGCTGTTGTCAAAGAATGACCTGTTTGGGATTTTTTGAGTGACCACACCCCCTTAAAAAGTACTAGTAATAAAAAATCGGGAGCACAAAAAAAAGAAAGACGCAGAAGAGGATAAAAGTGGAGGGAAATGAAGGACGCGGTAGAAAAATTTGCATATCATGCGTCATATATGAATTCATGCGTTGATCTCTACAATAATGTGAATAATTCAATTGCGTAATTTATTTCCTTTTATAAACAACATAAAATTATTAAAATCACAAAAAAATCTTTGGTAAATGGTATATCATTATAAAGTTACAATTATTAGTTGGTTACAATTTGTTACAAATGGTATAAAATACTTTTTCCATGTATTTTTCGCTCATTAGTTTTGATATGTTCCGTTGAGACGACATGCAGCATGCAAAATAAATGTATTATTATTCTTCGTCATAAATTGTGGTAATCTTCCGACAAACCCTGTGAGTGAAACGCACGCAAAATTTATTAATGAATTTTAATAATGACATGCATTTATTTTAGGTTAAATTGTTATCATTTTAATTAACCTTTTTGTTAACAGCAGAATCAAAAATTAGTGGTTGTTTATCCTGATTTTTCCCAACACTTGTGCTGCTTCCATTATTGAAATGACCGTGCTTGTCTTGCTTTTTTAATCTCGCCCTTCCCACCAAATAAGTCCCCAGCAGGCCAAAAAGTCCGAGAAAGGACCCAGCAAATGCAGGACCATCTTCACTAAGATAGCTTTGTGTTAACCCTGCTGCAAAAGGGGCCAACATTCTTGAAAGAGATGTTGCTGTTTGTCCCAAACCTAAAATTGTCCCTGCATCCGATTGACCTTCTAAGGATAACGATGTCAGTCCCACTCGCAAAAATGGATCTGCTGCACTCTGAATTAGCATTGAAATCCCAGCTAATCTGAACGTAGGTGCAAATACCAAAGCTAAAAGTGACAATGTTTTAACAATTCCAGCGCTTTTGACCATTCGCTCGCTACTATTTCTGTAAATTTTTGCTACGACAGGTCCAACAGCAAATCCCGTGAGTGTGCTCACAAGTGCTTGGAGTGAATTAAGATATCCGATTTGTACCACCGTTGTTCCAAATTTTGACTCAAAAATTAAGGGTAGATTGGCCCTAGGTAATATTGTTGAGCTGCTATACATAAATTTCAAAATCAGAATTCCAAGTACACTATATTTTTGAGGAGCGAATGGATCGTTGGCTTTATCCTGAAAAATAGCGGACGGAATCGGAAGACAAAGAAGTTTCGTTGTTTTTGATTCGTTATTATCATTTTCGGGGCTTCCAATCTTTTTCTGGAAAGAAGTGCTTTTAGATTTCTTCTTTGTATTTACAAATAGCACCAAAATTACTGCAAAAAAAATAATAATCAAAAATATGAGCAGTACTGTATTTCTTCTTTTAATGTAACTTACAAATATTGACTAGAAATGACATCGAAGCCAACAAACAAACGGAAAAAAATCCTCCCTCTAATTCTACCAAGTGTGCCCCAATAGTGGGACCTATGCAAAATCCCATACTCCCAAATGCATTAAAGTTTCCGAGCACATGAGATTTTTCTTGTGGGGACAAATCAGTGGCTATTGACTTTCCAATTGTTTGCGTGTGTTTGAAACATCCTGGAAAGATTATTTTACAAATAAGTCATCTCATGCATATAATTTACAATTTCAACCTGCAATTGCTCGTGCGACAAGGAGCAAAATTAAACTGGACGCATAGCCCTGAAGCATATAAGCCAAAGATGTGGACAACAGACAGAAAAATAGCACCGCTTTTGACCCATAGCGATCACTGCCCCATCCCTGAATTCAAAATTCAAATTACATATCATGTAATTAATTTACTAATTAGTATTTCATATTCCATACCACAATGGGACTTGAAAATAGCTGAACGCCTCCATAAACTGATCCAATAATTCCGATAAGCAATGGATCTCCCCCCAAATCCTTAATTTCTTTACTCAGCAAAGGCAGAAATAGACTGACGGCGAACAAGTCCTGCGATTAAATCATTAATTAGTTGAATATAATTAGCTTGCTTTATGCTTACAATAAATGCGACGAGATAAATGCAATAAAGTGACCGTTTATAAAGCATCACAGAAAAGGTCAACCAACGACGGACGGATCTCTTTTTAGCGACTTGAAGCGATTTAAAGTTCCATATTTTTTGGTGTTGATTTGTGGTTAAAATAGTTATGCAAATAATTGACACGTCACGTCACTTTGATAGCAGCGGATGCGTACACATTTTTAAGATAAGGACTTGATTCCAAAAGGATAAGAGACTAGATTAGTTATTTAAATAGGTCAAGTTGCATAATCAAAGTTTCGAATTTTACAAACAGTTGGGGTTTTGAAAAAGTATCAGTATGATTACTATGATTTTCGCGGAATCTGTTTCTTGGTTCTCTTTTAGCATTTTCATGGAACGTTTCGTTTTTTTTTGACCAACAATGGGCTTCACTTTCAATTGTCAACAATAAATAGCTTTTACATATCCGCCTCCAACAAAAGTGAAATTTTTGGAAATTTTTTTCCCTGTTACTTGAATAAGAAACCCATATTAATTAGGTAAATTAATGAGGAAGTTTAAGCCCCATTAATCAAAATTAAATATCTAAATGAGGTTAAATTAAAATGGGAGGAAAAGCCATCAAATACATTTAGAAACATTAGGAATATTATTATGTCTAGTCATTACAGTGTTTGAGAAATGGAAATCAGATCACTCGTCTTTCTTCTTCCGCTGATCAGATAAAATCAGGGCTAGATTGATAGACATCATCACTCATCTCCCATGCAAATATTCTGTACAAAATCATTACTCAAGCCCTCAACAATGGGCAATCAGGGGAAAGGAGGGGATGAGAAATTTCCTATTTTTATTGCTATTGACAAGACTGACAAGTGTCGGATGCCGCCTTTAAATTGCTTTACATGTGTATCCATATTTATTAGGGCAGTCATTAATTTGGCATGTAACAATTTTGAATTTTATCATTCAGATCACGCATTTTAAAAAGAAAGGACTTGGCTTTTGGGCAATATTAAAAACAAGTGACCAAATCAAATGTTTTTAACAAAAGTTTCTAATTATAAAATATTCATTGGTATAAGGTAATTAAGTAAAAGCTATCTGTAACAATCTCCTTCAAAGAAGAAAGAGAATAATTATCACAATCCCTGTAGCTCTTCCTCTCCCCTCAAAAAGTTCTGTATGTATATTTTTAATGGCAGGGCACAATATCTTGTTAATGAGTTTCTCCTTAGAAAACCATCAAACTATTTAAACAATGGATATCTGCCTCGTCTCTAACATTAACACAATGGACGAGATTGCTTTTTGTCAAGTTGACTTTGTTTGGTCGGCGTGGCTCATCTAATCCAATCTTTCTCTAACCTCCCATGGCTTTTGAAATTTTCAATGTCAGTTCGGACAATTTACTTGCTGCAGCAGCCTGGCAGGGAATATAAGATAAACTGTCGTCTCATAATTTAATTTACAATTGTCAACCATTCCTTTTGGCTATAAAGTGTAATGTTACCATTAAATGATAATTAAATTCATTTCCCTCTTGTTCTATTCCTCCAAGTTTAGAATTGCAGAATTAATATTTAATGACTTTCTGGTTTGCCTTAAAGACGCCGACAGAGTTGGTTAATGTCTTGTCTTGAGGTTGATGGAGTTCATTGCTTGTACTTTATGTATTTCACCCTGTAAACATTTTAGATAAATAGCCCTTAAAATTTTAAGAGTGTTTATCTAAAGAAAAAAATGAAGATCATTATACCACGAGAAAGAAAGAGCATACATTGCATACTCGTAAATTGTTTGTAAAAGATCCAATAACAAAGAAACACTTCATTCAACTCGAGCGACCAAATATTGGCTTGTGAAAAAAGTAGCTATAATAAAAACTCTACAAGTTCAAGTGAATCATGATACATACAAAGAGAAGATTTTTTTTGATGAGTTATTTGGTTAGTGATCTTTCATTCGTTTCATATTGCATCTACTGAGATAGAGCAATTTTTCACGGTTTTTGCTTAACTGCTGAGAATTCATTACTTATAAACTCTTGCAATAATTATATTCTTGCGGGTAAAGTAGTGTTCCCATTTGTATTGCATTACTTATTTGATCTTGATGGGAATGATTCACCTGTTGATTGTTACACGCGATGGAACGGCAGAGGTGAAAATGAATCACTGGTAATGTAATGCCATTACATGAGCTGGAAGAATTTACCAAGAATTTACCTTTAAGGTAGCAAAAAATGCATTCCATTTGAAATCGGTTTTGCAGTACACAATGGCACATTTGTCAAGAGCTATCTTATTTCTTCTCGTGCTCATCATCATTAAGAACTGGAAAAGTTTAGTATTATATCATTTCCAAGTAATATGCGGAACCGGAATGAATTTTCTAATAATCTAGTTAGAGTTCTATAAGGGAGGAATATGAGACTTATTTTTATTTTTTATTAAAAAACTGGCCTTGGCTTAGCTCCCCTTCTTTTCTTTCAGTAACATGTCATGTCACTTCTTTATTCAAGCTTCAAACCGCAATTACATAACATAAACATATAACGCACATTACTTGCTACTACCGTAGCTCAAGCTGAATATTTTTTGTTCATAGTACCCCTGCCCTTAAGGGATTATTATGACGTAAATATCTTGTACAGAGTGTCTCAATTTCCCATTCTCCGAACACCCTGAATACAGAAATTAAATCTCTAAAGCTAAATCGGGTGGAAACTTTGTTGGATAAGTGTTGGTTCAATTATCAAATCAAAATCAACAGGTGGGTTGTAGCTTGGATTTATTTCATGCAACTTTTAAGCATTTACGCTCAGACACCTGCATTATAAATATTACGTAATCGTCCCTCACTGGAAAAGGGACAGACATAAATAAGTATGAAGGCCTCAAGGGCTTTTTAAAGGGACCTATATAACTCCCCTACTTATGTGTCTACCTTTAAGCTCTTTTTTTTACCAAATTATTATATGAGGATACAGTAAAGAATTGAGGTTTGAAAGTGATGATTATTATTATGTTGCAACTATTACATACATATACAAACTACCCCACATAAACCGACAAAAATTGTGAAGCTAAAACTGGTTTCTCTAAATCTAAACCTCAACAATATTATTTTCTCAGTCTAAACATTTACCGAGCTTACTGCAACAAAAGGAGAGTAGTTGGATGGAATTCACATGCAGCAGGGGAAGAAGAATATCATTCTCAATTCTTAAGTTTGCATCCTCCTTCAGCTTGTGAAAAATTCATCAGTCAGTGCTGTGTCGTCTTTTGGACACGACACTCGAGTGTCTCATCTTGTCTCATCTTGGTCCGTCTGAAATATATATTAATAGTTGTTGTTTCCCTTTAACAAATGAAAAGACCAGGTGCATGGTCTGGAAGGAGTGAATAATTATTAGCGTCAGCATCCGGTGTAAAACTCAAACTCATCTAGATACGTTTTTGTAGGACGGAAATTACTTTGGGGTAGAATAATTCTACTAGAATCTACGAACAAGTCACCGTTTAAATGTTTTGTGACTTTACAACCCTTTCATTTGTGAAGTGAGAACGAACTTTATGCAAACAATATAAAATACATAATTCTATTAAAACACACAATTTATTTGCTATTAAACCATGTCAGTTTCCTATTTGCAAATTTTAACATTTTCCTCACTCCAGTGATTTTGTGGTAGTTGAGTTGAGTGACCGTATTTGTCTTATCGTATTCATTAAATGAGAAATTTAATATTTATGATTCCAGATTCCTTTGAAAATTTAAAGTTAACAAAGTGAGAATCCTGTTTTTGCTAGTTTGTTATATTTAATCTAATTGTGCAACTAAATTTACAACTTTATCTTCATATATGAAAACTGGATCATTTATTTAGGAATGGAATCTCCGACTCCCTTGAGTGAAAATAATCTGAGGAGATATAAAGGAATCAGGTTTGTCCAGTTTCCGATTTTTATTTCATTTTATTTGTTATTGAAAAGTGCCAACTAGCAAGAAATTATGCCGCGGGTGCCAATTAATTAAAACTAATTTATTAAAGAGAAGATCGATAAAGTTTTTGTTTTACATGCAAATCACATAAATATTTAAATAGAAAAAAAGTACAAAATGCCATGAAACAAAAGCCCCATTACTTTTAGTCTGCTTCTTTAAAAGTCTTAAAATAATTCTTTTTTCCCTTCCCTTGTTCGTGTCATGCAAATGTTTTTATTTTGTTTCTTTCTCAAACAATTTCTTACTCAAGTCTAGAGTGCCTTTAGTTTTAAAACAATAAACAATTTAAATTCCCATACAATCCCGAAAGAAAGAAACTGCCGACACGTACAACTTTTATTTTGAACGTTGTATTATTATGTAATTTGTAGTGCACATTGTAGACTTTTGCAAATTATGTGAAAAGTACCACTTTGAGATTCTTCTGTTTGTGGTTTGAATGCTCTCCTTGTTTCTAACAAGCTTCCAACAAAGCATAGTAAAAGTAAAGCAAAAGAATCACGTTCAATAATTTGTTCATTCTTTCCCATGAAACAATTTGCAACTATATGCTGGGAAAATAAGTATCTGGATAAACAACGCAATTAAATTAGATACGGTTATATATTTCCCTTTTCAAAATACTTTGCACAATTGTTTTACATTTGAGTAAATGTTCACGTCAATCAGTCCGTTTAAAAAGAAAATACCGAATTCCTTTGCAATAATGCTTCATCTGAAGTGGGCTTGTGTTGGTTTGTCTTGTACGTCTCTCACTGTCAAAATCAATGTCAATGCCAAGAGACCGGACGATATGTATTTGCCATTATCACACCACATTCCATAACCTTCGACCGAAATTCCAATAGATCCAATATGAAATTTGTTACAATACATGTACCTGTGAAATTGAGCAACAACAAAACAAACCACTCAACTTTTATAGAAAGATTAAACTCGATTTAAATTGAAATAGCATAACGGTTACTAGAATGCAATTTAAAAATTCGGATCAGAGCAATATTGGGCAACATCAAGCTGTATGAATGACAGGCTTAGAGAATTACACAAAAGTTCGGTGGGTCCTTTTTGAGCTGTTTGCACAAACATCAAAATCAACTTCTCAAGCTGTAAAACTGTCACTTGTACAAAGCAAAGTCGCGCTACTTACACTTTTACCTTTTCCCTTTGGGATCAGATTATTATCCATGATCCTTATCGAGCTTGACCTACCTGGAAAATTAGACAAAGTAAACAAAACCACCAAAGAAGGCATGTTTTAGTTATGTCATCCCTTAAGACAAACATTCCTCCCAAAAAGGTCCTTTTTTCAATGGATATATACTCTTATAAATGACAATAATCTTCTTGTTTACAGGGCGTCCAAAAAGAGTCTTTACTCTTGCACTGATTTCTACGTCAAAGGAGAAGAAGGCGACGAAGAGTCCCTTGGCCCAAGATCAGTCTCTCTGGTATGCAGCAGATTTTTTTAATTTGAATAAAATAACCATAAATGAATAATATCTATTAAACTATCAAACCACGGGATGAAAAATGGTTGATTGCAAGACATAACTCATTCAGTTACTTACTTGGCGAATTCAAAAACAATGTAAAGTAATGAACATGCAAGATTTCACACCCTGCCTGCCTACATCCATCCAGTCGTCTTCCAGTCATTGTTTGAGAATAACCATTGTTGTAATTTTGTTTTTGTTTTTTTTTATTTTGGCGTGTGCAGAGTCTTTAAACTTTGTCATATAGCATAAATATACAAGATTGGATTAGGGGTAGAAGAGAAAATAAAATGGTACAAGTTTAATTAACATTCCTTACTGTATGCGTATCTATATAATCATTCTTGTTTCTCAAGATTAGCTAATTGTTCAGATAAATCAGAAGAAATTGTTAAGGCAAAGAGGCAGAGACTAATATCTTTTGCTGACTTTTTTTTTTTTGCCCGACAAGCATTCAAACCAAAAATGTGTTGGTTATAGTAAATTGTTTTAGAAAAGGACAAAATTGGTAAATTTATTTTATTTACATGCACAAATTATTAAGAATTGTACTGCTATCGCATGCATTTTATTGTATTCTTCCTCCCATCTATTTCCTGTCATTATTCCGTTGTTTTTTTTTTGCAGTTTTCAAGATTTTATCTCTTCCCATATTAACCCACGGCTGTCATTAAGATTTAAGTCATCACATAAATTTTCAAAGAACATGGTCATTTGGCAGGGGAAAGAATTTCACAAAAATTATTAGGAACCGGTAGTTCACCAGTTTTAAACAATTAAGCTTTTTGACAGCCAACATAAGAAATAAATGTCTTGTGGTGGTCAGTCGTCTTTTCCTTCGATTAATTGTCATTGTCAAATAAAATTTTATTTTACTTTGTGTGGCACATTATAATATGAGATGAGATTACTTCTTTTATTCATCCTTCTTCTTCTTTTCCCCTTGCTCTTTAACCTTTAGCCCTAATCTTGCACGCTGCTCAATGCAACCATAATTTTCTTAATTTTAATCCGCTTTTCTTGATTGTTATTTTCTTTGTGATTTTGACAAGCCAATTCAAACAAAAGATTTCTACAAAGTGAAATTTAAAAGTGAAGCATATCAATCTTTCAAAGTATCAACAAACCTCTCTAAAAACCTTTATGCCTTAATTAGAGCACAGTGTTGCCTTGTTTTGTATTTATGATCGTAGATGAGATATTCCGGAAATAATGAGCGTGAAGGACGTAATATCCAAGTATTGGCACATTTTACAAAGGTAATCTAGCATAACAAGCCCTGGAGGCAGATAATAGACTTGTTCACACCTTGGATTTACATTTTAGTGGAAACATATTATTTAGACCAATTTAATTTCACGCAATTTTATTCCATGTAAATTCAATGCAAACAGGAACGTAAAAGTTGGCTGCAGGCAGGGATTAAAATTATAAATGGTTAGCTTATAGTTTTAATCAATTTTCCTTGTGAAAATTAGAACACGGGATAAGTGAATCATTATCCAAATTTGTCACTTTCTAGTTGAAAGATTTTAAGGAAACAATGTGAAAAAATAGGAAATGAGTATATGCAAAAATCATTGTTACCATTACTCTCCATTAACTTAAATTGGCTAAAGATTACACTTGCATACATTCATATATACAAAAATGCAAATTATTTATTCAAATTTTATTCAAGCTTTTGCTTCATTATTTAATGATTATCATTAAAGAAGTATACGTATGGCGCAATTACTGCCCACCCTGTAATTTGAGATGTAATTTTTGGAGCAAAAGGCATCATCACATTGCAACAAGTTTTGCTAAAAAATATTGCAAATCCTAAAGAATTTGAAGTTAAGGTGTTTGCTTGCCTCAATTTTAATTATTTTTGGCAAATCGCGTGATCAAATATTCAAATTAATCAAATACATTTCTCATGAACTTGAATCATGTTTTTTTTGCAAACTGCCACAAAAGATTATGAAATTTAACATTCCTTTGAAGGAATATTGAATGTTACAGGAGAATTGAATGCAACAATAATAACAATAGTTATTTTTAGCATAAACTCCCTTCACTTTTGTTGGGTTTGGCTATGATTAATGATTTCGTTAATTAATACCTGATGACATGCAAAACATGGAATGATGACATGAAATGACACTGGCTTCATAACAATAAGTGACAATTGCAAATGAAGCAGTAAAAATATTATCTAATGAGTGAAAGGGATGCAAATTATTTTCTGAATTTACGCACGTATTATCAATCCAATTGACACTTATTCGTGATCAGAAGCTGAAACATACAATTTGCAATTTAAGGGATGATGAGCTTGAGTAGTCTCAAATTTAAGAGAAAGGGAAAGTTGATATTTTTTTTACTTTGTAGGTTGAGTTTAATTTTGTCACGAGAAGAACAAACAATTACTAATGTATCAAACAAAAGATAAATCGCCGCAAATTTACACATTTGCATAAAGAATACCGATATTACGTAATAATAATTATTAAATTATTTCTTGTTTGAATTGTTTCAAATTTTATTTCTTGGTTCTGACGAAATTGCGCAAAGCCGGAGGAAATGAATCAAACACGGATTTTTATATCAAATAGGTGTGAAAATCAGCATGCGTCCTTTTGTTGTGATATCAAAATAAATCGCAATTACCATCATTACTCAGCATTTTATTATTCATACATGTATATCTAAATCTTTTCGAATTTGATTCTTAAATTGCAGAGTGCATTAGCAGCCACCACATCTTCCGAAGGGGGCAAACGAACGAGTGGGGGAAATAGTTCAAACTGCTCAGGCTCAACAATTGAACCAAGAATGTCACAGTTGGAGACATTAGAAGCAAAGGTGTGACATTAATGACAAGACATGTCTACATAATGACCAAACATTTTTCTTTATGCAGATGGCAAGTATTGAGGTCTCGCTCGCAACCGTTGCCGCAGCACAACAAGCTGTCCCCAGAAGAATGACGAAACGGAACGGACTTGTTGGATCTGCAAGGTCTCATTTGGGTGTCATTTCCTCAAATGGCTCAACTTGTTCAATACCAACAAGTAGCAGTAGGGAAATTGATTTCCTTAGACAAAGTTTAAAAGACAAGGAAAATCTTATTCTCAAGTGAGTAATATGTATATTATTAAGTGTTTTTTTTATGAAAAAGTGAAATTAATGTCATCTAATCAATTGATAACACATATGAATATGAGATAAATATGGCAAAAAATCTGCAACTACAATTTTGAAGAAGCTATAATCAGCCAGTTCGTGCTTGATATGAATAAGTGCTTTTACACAATCACAAATATCTCACTTGTATTTTTATTTCAAAATATTTTGATTATGCATTGAATTGATTAGAGAAGTGAAATCTAAACCATTCAATTCATTCTATAAAACTAGCCATTAAATATTAATTGTTCAGAGGCAATCGAGTAAAAGTATTTATTCCAAAAATAACATGTCCCTCTCTCTTTCAATTTCCGTGCAACTCCCCAGTCTCCAAGGCCAGTTGAGGAAGTTGTCCAAAAAGAAGGGGAATCAACATGGATCAATTACTTCCCAAGATTCTGGAGTCGTCTCTCTTAGAATTTTATCAGAAAGCGAAAGAAAAGCTGCCGAAGAGAGACTCAATCAACTGGATAAAGATATGGAACTTAAAAGGGGAGAAATTAAACGGATAACACACAAACTGGAAAGACTCGACCCTTCAGAGTAAGTCACATATTTTGTTATCCTTTTTGTAAGTTGGCCAAATAAATTCAGTTTTCATGCTGTGACAAACGAATGACAATGACATTTGGAAAAAGACAAGATGCATCTGCACGTGTATGAAGTTTACCACGATAAAATCTTTAATTTGTTGAGGACAAATTGTCAACTGTTACAAATGAGCATATCGAGGAACCAATCTTTGGCTAAAATTTAAATAGGATTGTAATGATGGGTAATAATAACAAATTAGAACAGGACGGATGCTCTTAATAAGAATGCATACAAGCCCATAAAAATTTTACACAAAAAGAATGAGCTCGTAAAATTATTGCGTGAAATTATTTTATTATTGTGTCATTTATCAACATTTTTTGTCCCTGTAACATAATCACAGTAGCAATGTGTCAACTGCAATAAACAAATAAATATTATTGGTACATGGTCATCCTCTAATAGAATGAAATAGCAACTAAAATAAAAGGCAATAAATCAATCTTATAAGCCATTAATAAATTCAGAATCTTCCTCTGCATCAAAAGCCATCAATGTAGACATCAATCAAATTAAATAAACCTGTCAAACAAAAAATTTATTTTTAGGCAATGAATATCATTACTTTATAACCTTGTTAAGAAATCATCAATACAAATTATAAACACGTGCGCAGTATACATGTATATTTCAAAATTTTCAAAGTATCTAATAGAAAAAAATGCAAAATTCTTGAACCATGAAAAGTGTCCTGTAGTACATCCGGTCTAATCTTAAGATATTGTATAATTATGTCACACGTACAAGCAAGTACCTTGTTTAGAGGCACTGGGGCGTTGATTGTTTGTGTTTTCGTTTCAGTAATATCGACATCCGAATCCAACAAGCCGAACTTGAATATGAGCTTGAAAGGGAAGAACTAAATCTCATGAATTTGCAAGAGGAGAGAAGAAATCTTCACACAATTCTCGATGATAATGACGCTTTTCAAAAACGCTCTTCAAACTCACTTTTTCCGTAAGTCAAAATGATTCTCATTGATGGGTACTTTATAAATTGTAACCGATAATTTAATCCAAAGTAAAACTTGCTTTTTATCAATTTGAATTCTCGTTAAATTATCTAGTTTAAAGCTTCCACTCCTCATTTTGCCACGATCATGTTTCAAAGTAATATGCAACCATTAATTTGCATGAATGTACTTTTGCTTGATTACATACTTGAGAAACAATTAATTGCCTACCTTGCAAACAGGTTCGGGGGGATTAAGATAAAAACAATTTTTATTTCAGATCTCTCCCCATAAACTCTTGCGTTGGAATGTTTTCTTTTGAATTTGTGTACGATGGAAGTGACACCCCTTTCACGGTTGGGAAGAGGGAAGATAGATCGGGAACTTATGTCACTTGGACAAGGGATGACTTGAAAACATTAAGAAGAGGAGACAGGTGAATATTTAAATAATTTCATTAAGCAAATGAATATAAATGTTTTGTTTTTAGGATTGTCGAAATAAATGGGACAATGGTTATCTCTAAAGGGGTAAATCGCATTGAAGAATTCTTCACAGATGAAGAAAACAATCAACCAGGCTCAGGTTCTGGGTCCGAACTAGAATTCTCAACTTCTCATCCAATGCGAATTGTCATTATAAGAGCTCCGCCCCCGCCCCCACCCCCAAGGGCACCCAGCAGAGAAGTTCATGTAAGAGGAACTATTTATAAATAGAGTTTGAAAAACTTATAAAATAAATTGCTACAAAATTATAGAACTTGAAGGAAGAGCTCCATATAGTAACAGAGAAACTGGAACAAGTCGCAAACGAAAAGCGAGAAATGCATAATTTATGGCAGAAACTTCAAAAAGAGTATGACGCTATGGAACAGAAACTTGAGAGCGGGTTTGGTCTTAAACCTGCGGATTATGAGAGAATATTAAAAGAACGGGATATTCTCAAGACAGAAAGTGTCCGATTAAAACACAGAATATCTTATTTAGAAGAACAGGTAATAATAAAAATAAACTTTACGAAAAATGTAAATAACAATAAAATCAACAAATTGTCTCAATTTAGGTGACAGATCTTGTTCAAGAAAAAGCAGCAATAAACTCTTCAAGTGTGACCGTCTTTCAAAAAGGAAATCACAAAACAATTGTGTCCTCTCCTCCCACAGGATTGAAATCAAAGTCAAAATCAAGCTCAAGAATTTGCTCAAGTAATTCCAACTCTAGATCCCATAGTCCAACGAATAACTACAACCCTAATCCAGGAGGGGCAGTGAATGGGAATCGGCCCCCAAGTTCAGCTTCTTCAAAGTATAAATACTACACAATTTTAAATTTGAAATTTAAGGCTAATTTAATATTTTTATCAGGAACTGTGACTCTCATCGTGCTCTTCGAACTCGGTTATGGGAAACGTTTCGTCGTGCAACTACTTCCACAGATTCAAAATCCGTGTGCTCAATTGAGTCTTCCTCTAAACACAGCTCAGTTAGCGGCTATTTTAACAAGAAACGATATTCAAAAGCGCAACTGTTGCAACAACAAAGCCAAAGTCAAGCCCAATTCCAATATCATCCGCCCCCTTCAAAACCCCTTAGAATGTCCCTTCAAAGGGCCACAAGTACAACTGAAGTATACTCAGGTTCAAGTAATAATCTGGTCCGAGGGAATACATTAGGTGCAGGGGATATTCCAGAAATGAATCCTGGTCTCTTAAGAAGATCAAATTATTCTGAAAATACTTTACTCTCAGGCTCAATTTCCACGTCAGAGTGTTGGGCTTCTGGTGATGATTTGAGGTCGGGTTTAGATGAAAAAAGAAGCAAGAAAAATAAAAAGAGGGAAAGTTCTTCTGGAAAAATTCGTTGGCCTAGTTTGAGACCTGCGAGTAGCATGAGTTATGCAATGAGTGGAAGCAAAAGCTCGCATTTGGGTCCATAGATTAAAATTTTAAATCCGAGTTCAATAACTTTATACCAAAGCATGTATCCCTATGATGAGGTCAAAAGATGAATAAAATATTTGTAAGAATTACAATGATTGCGTTTTATTTTTGTACGCACGTTCCACGCTTACATAAGCAAGTTGCGTATTCTAATTTACAAGAATCATTATTGTATTCAAAGGTGCAGCTTGTCTATCAATGTCACTCAATACTTGGTTAAAGATGTCGTCACCAATTAATTAGACTCTGATTATTTTTCTCAAATTCATTTAAATCAATGTCAACTATTGTCTCCATTTAAATCACGACATTTAATCAAATCACAGAAACAAACGTTGAGTGCAAAAGAGTGAGTTGCAGATTTAAATTACCTATAAAAGCTCCAATTGAAAAATACGACTGATCAAAATCATTACCATTTTGATTGTTTTAGATCAATGTCCTTTTCTATGATTGGATTTTTATTTGTGAAATAATTTTGTAATTATGTAATTGAGAACAGCCCATTTATGAATTGAAAATTTCAAAATTATTATTGATACGATGTAGATACTTTTGAGATTTAATTTCAAGGCGTTTAAATTTAAGTTTAGTATAAATATGTACCCTTAAACATTTGAAATTCACAGTCATCAATTATACTTGAACCTGTAACAGCAATTGACAGAAAAATTCCAACAGACATGGGAAAATTCATAATTTTTCTGGCCTTTCTTGCCACAGTTCTAGCAGATGCTGAATTGGGAAAACCTAAATCTGAAAACAAGCTTGAAATCATACAAACTGCTCAGACTGGATACAACAGTTATCCAGCCGTTGGACATCAATATGGAGCCCCAAATTATTATCCTGGTAAATAAATTGATTTAATTAATGATGTAGTTGTTATTTTTCAATTATAAACATTTTTATAACTTTTAGGCTACGGTCACCACGTGAGTCCTCACAGTTATGCCCACTACCAGCCTGAATATGCTTATCCAACCGCGACTTATGGGTATCGACCTGCATCTTACCCAATTGCGCATCAACCCCATTCTCATTACTCCCATCCCCTTTCCTATCAATATCATCCTGGGCATTACAGTAATTACGCTGGATATAAGCCTTTGACGTATGCTGCCAAACCAATTTATCCCCAATATCATCATCATGTCCCTGCAACGTATGTTGCAAAACCAGCCTTGGAATATGGAGTTCCTCCAGCTTTACCTTTGAATTATGGCGGCTACTCTAAGGCTCAACAGTACTACGGTTGAAGCGTCTTTGTAAACGTTTTGCAATATTTAAACTATGAATAAAATTAAATAAATGATCCAAAAAATAATAGTCAATTTCCTCAAGTTTTCATTGTGGTGCAATAACCTTTTTTTTTTAGTTAATTGAATTAATTTTAACACTTTATTATCAATTTCATTTAGATATCATTTTGAACAAGGGAATAAAATAAATATTAATGAACTTCAAAAAATTACACAAGTTCAGGATAGAATGTTATGGTCTAACAAGACATGATGGTATCACATATATACATATAGCTCTTGATACAATAAAGATAAAGACGGAATATGTTTAAGGTAGATAAATTACGAATGTGTGAAAGTTTTCGTATCCCATGCGTAACAATGTGTCTGCTTTTAATAATTGTAAAAAATTGAGACAAAATCATCACAAAGGAATACGATCGCGACTTTTTTCTAATGTTTGGTGAAAATCGGAATAGCAGAGTTTTTAAAAACAAATTACAACTACAATTTTTGAAATGGCATAAAAATTAACTTTTCCAGAAATGCTATCGTTGATTCAATAAAATTTGTTGAATTATTAAAACACGCCCAATGTATTTAAATCAAGTAACAGAGCAAGTATAAATAGCAACATTTAACTCAAATACTATATAATTAATAAATTTGCATATGCACAAGTGCAAAATAGAAGGGAACGTCTTATAGGAAGGAAGGAAATTCTAATTTTGGTTTTGGTTAAACAATATAATTATTTGGTAACGTACTATATATTCTTTAAGTTGTGTAACTTGAAACAAAATGAGTATAATTTAATCCGCAGTAACGGAGTTGAATTATTTAAATTGCATTAAAATTAATCTTTGGTAAAAGATAAACCATGGCCTAATAATTTTATAATGATCATGAATCACACCGGATTTTGCATAATAAGATAATTGCAATTTAATGAATGCTGCTGTGACTGCAGGCATAAATATTTATAAGCACAAAGGACGAGTTAAATATTGAATTGCAAGTTTTTTTTGCGGATGATATAATTTAAAATCTTAATTGTGATTTTTATATCACTTGATTAAAAGTAGAGCAACATCTCTTTTTAAAATTAAAACCGAAAGTCTCACAATCTTTTAGCATCTTTTAAAATTCCAAATAACACGACACGATTTACTTTCATGCAAATTTTAATAAAAAGATGTGCATAAAAACATTTTCATTGAATTTTTCAAACCACAAAACTATTCCTGCCAAAAAGTGGGTTATGTACTGACTACTTTGAATGTAAAAACACGCGACAAGAGAGGAGACGCTACAAAATTTTTAGACCTCAAAAGTAAAATAAAACTTGTAACCTTTTATCTTTACATGGATCTAAATGACATTCATTATTTTTGTACATTTTATTGCCAATATTTATTCATTCACTTTCACAAATATCCGTCAATATTTGCTACATTTTGCACCGACAGGGACTCATCCTTTAATTTAAATACGTATGCAATTAGCCAAGTTATAACGCTCCTTCCGCTCGCATGAAATTGATACACACCAATTCATGCGTAAGTACTTATAACTTGTATTTATTTAGGTATGATTAGTTACCTACGACAAACATTACGCTTTTTTTTAAATTAGGTAATATACTTTCCATTGTTGAGGTTAAACCAAGCATTGAATTAGCTTTAAATGCACTGTTATGCATTGTTTGCCTATCACCATTATATATAAATACGCGTCTGGTTACTTCCTAACGCAAATCTCGTTGATCTTAATTGTTTATCGTAATACCTTCAACATATTTGATATTAGGGAGTTATAAAAGCTTTATCATAAACCACTAAACCTGTCAGTTTCATTTCATCTCCTGTCAACTAACAAGCACGAGAATTATAGAATAACAACAATGGGATCTTATAGATAAGAAAATTGTCGTGTATATATCATTTTCTGCAATTTGTTTGTGGTTTGTTTTAGTTTATACGTGTGTGAATTATTTCAGTTTTTTTATTGGAAAATGGGAAAGTTTTCTGTAAGTTAAATTTCATCTTGTGATTATAATTACAAAATCCAATTCAATTTGCCGTTTTTATCCGCAGAATTTCTTTGCATGCATTTTACTTCTCGCTAGTTTAGTTTCGGGTGGAAGAGTTTCAAATCGAAACAAGGCTCAGCAGTTTCATGCTCCGATTCTTAATGGCCAACACCCTTTTAAAAGAGGGACAGTTCTTCAAGGGACGCTAAGGGAAGCGGCACCCGAAGCAGATGTTGACATAATTTCCGCCGAACCTTTGGCCCAGTATCACAGTGGAGTTCATGGAATAGTTGAAAATGGGCGAGGACCTCACCCAATTCCACATCAAGATCAAGCATTTGTGGTCACTGGAGGTTACAAAGTGGCGGATGGAGTTCTTGATGGAAGTTTCGGTGGAGTGACCCATACAGGTGAAGGCGTTAGATATGGATATGACCACGAAGGACCTCACCATCATAAAAATCAACATCAACATCAACATATTCAGCATACTCCCGGTATAACGTTGCACATTAATATTTGACGAATGATTGCTAATATGGTTTGTTTCAGTTGACTTTGCCAATGCTCCTTTTGAAGGATATGGTTTTGGAAAATCTTTTGATTCACCATCTCATCGTCCAAGTGAGCAATCTTACGGACATTTCCCCAGCCATAGTCATCAATATCATCATGGTCTGCACGGTCACGAAATTGTCCATTCTCCACCTCATAGTGAAGGGCATCATGAGAAACAAGTATTTGGACACACTCTGAACGAATTCAGACCATATTATGCAGACAAAGCATTGGCAAATGCAAGGAAGAATCCTCGTCGCCCTCAACATCACGTCCATCACAACCCAGGTCATTTTGGACCACCGCATAGGGGTCCAAAGCATTTTTCTCATTCTCCACCAAACTACCAACACCATCAAAGCCAACAAAATAGTCACTATGGAAGCGGCTATAGTTTTGATCATTTTTCATACCCTCATCATCATAATCAGCATCGTCAAGCTGCAGCATCTGCTCCTCCTCATTTTGACCACCCCCACCACTATCAGCACAAGGAGCTTTATCATCCAAAAGATTCAACTCCGGGATTCCGTGGCTATGGAAATTACCAACCAGAAGGACCACATCATCATCCTCGAATTCCTGGACGATTTGGTCCTCCACCCCCAATGTCTCATGGATTTGGATTCTTTGGATAGAAGCTTATTAATTTTGTTGTATTATAATAGTCATGTACAAAATAGAATATATTTTTTGATCTCTACAAAATTAAAATTAATGTTTATAAGTTTTTATTGTAATCGTAATGCAATATTAGGGTCTCGTTTTGCTATACAAACAAATTGACTAAATGCGATGACATTATAGACTTTAATAAGTTAATATTATACATATTCTAGACAAAATTAATCCAAATTCCAGTTAAGTTTGCTCTCATCTGCCAATTGAATTTTAGTTTGAGACAAAATTTTTACTACACTTTCACCATCATCTTCTTGGGATGAATCATCACTCCCAAATTGCTCCTTCTTCTCTACTTCCTCTTCCGCTTTGCTCACAATCTCTTGGACAAATTGCTGTAATTGTGGAGCTTCCCGAATGACATTTTCTAAATTGAGCTCTCCTATGGCCAATAAAGCAGCTATGGGGGCGACCTCCTCTAATATTTGAGAACTTGCTTGCATCACCTCGTCATAGTCACTTGGGTCAACCCCCAGTTCTTGCAAATGTTTCGAAAACTCTTCCATGTCCTCAATAATTTCCCTTGTTCTCAGCAAATCCTCTACTAATCTGTTTGAAACAGAACCAATGAAATCCGCTTTTTCGTCCTCCAAAGTTAGACCAAGATGAGAGTATGCTGTGGCAAATATTCGTTTCACCCTTTCTCTTAGTTCGTCTTCAGGGGTTGATGACTTTTCTTTTACCCTTCCTCGCTCTTTTTCATTCAGCAAAAGTTGGTCTATGACCAGATTGATGAGTTGGTCAAAAACTTTTTGAATCATCTCATCTCTGATTGGAATTCTTCTAGCGAGATTTTCAACAGTTGGGCAATATGACAATGTGGAACGTTCGCTATTTTCAGAGTCTGAGCTGGAATCCGATTTGGGACCCGATCGATGATATCCTTCTGGTACAATTTTTACCCTGCAAATATGCACAAAATGAATGGGGTTGTTATTCTCAAAAAAATATAATAATTATTTTTGCTAAAAATCTTACACGCAATGACAAGGAATTACTCGACATTTATTTTTGGTCCTTATCAATGACCAATAGTCAAATCCATGAGTTTCACAATACTTTTTAAAAGTCAGTTCTGTAGTTTCGGATCCAGTTTTACTTTTTTCCTTCAAGAAAAGTTCAAAGGGAACCAAGCGCATTAATGCTCTCAAACCATTTGGCGGAGGAATTTCCAAAAGTTTTCGAATCGCTTTTGTGATCTTTTTTATATTTTCTAAATCTCTCATTCCCATTTGAACCAAAGCACAAGCGTCCACATGAACTAATAGTCTCCCATTTATTTTATTATGCAGGAACATAGCCTATATTTAATATTGTATATATATTGTATATATATATATTGTATTGTATGTATTTATGTATTGTATGTAGCCTATATATTGTATGTATTTAATGAATATATTCTGATATTTTGAAAGGTAATCATAATTAACATACTTCGACATCATCGCCCCCAATTGTCTTCCCCCATTCTGCAACTTCTTCATTATTCCAGTGATAGCACGGGGGCAAAGATGGATCAACTTCGGGTTGTTTTTCAAGATATATCACATTTCTAGCTCTTCTGACTACGCTCTCAATATCCCTAAATCAATACATTGATTTAACAATTTTAATCATCATTTATTAAAAATTAAAAGATGCATAATATATGCAATTACAAATTACAACTTACTCATCTTTCAAAACTGTAACTCCTGCTTTTTTCCGCATTGTCTGGACCATGTATTTTGTCCATTCTTCTTTATTTCGGGGTATTAGATGATGATAGTCCCACATGGCGTGTGCTGCTTGGCGTTGTTTTTTCCTCCGGAGTTTAGCCAGCTCTATTTCTTTGTTTGGTGGAATGATACTCTCGGCATCCGATTGGATCCATTTATTTGACTTTTTATTTAGCTTTCGTTTAAAATGCTCCATGTTTTATGACAAAAATGCTTTCAATCACCAGACAAAATACTAGTTGAGTCAAAAATTGTACAAAAATATATAAAGTTTTCAATCAGAGTTAAATTCAATTGCTGGAAATTAGAAAGGAGCAAATATCAGGAGAGAATCTCAGACTGGATTTCTTTTTAAACTTTTGAATCACTTTGCATTCGATTTCAAGTTTTTGACCAATTGCTAACAACAACGTATATACAGAGTGGTTTTTTGTTCACTAAATTTTCACTAAGCAACTTTGAAAATTTGTATACATTTTAAACCGTTTCCTT